>OY796680.1:19686124-19818123 GCA_963680715.1 Tetragnatha montana | reverse complement strand
GCGAAAAGCCCACTAAGCAGGGAGGAACGCTCGAGAACCCCAGCCCCGGATCTCTGAGTGACCCGCTAGCAACCAGGGTTCGAGAGCAAGGAGGCTCCCTGCTTAGTGGGCCTTTTCGCGCGAAAAGCCCACTAAGCAGGGAGGAACGCTCGAGAACCCCAGCCCCGGATCTCTGAGTGACCCGCTAGCAACCAGGGTTCGAGAGCAAGGAGGCTCCCTGCTTAGTGGGCCTTTTCGCGCGAAAAGCCCACTAAGCAGGGAGGAACGCTCGAGAACCCCAGCCCCGGATCTCTGAGTGACCCGCTAGCAACCAGGGTTCGAGAGCAAGGAGGCTCCCTGCTTAGTGGGCCTTTTCGCGCGAAAAGCCCACTAAGCAGGGAGGAACGCTCGAGAACCCCAGCCCCGGATCTCTGAGTGACCCGCTAGCAACCAGGGTTCGAGAGCAAGGAGGCTCCCTGCTTAGTGGGCCTTTTCGCGCGAAAAGCCCACTAAGCAGGGAGGAACGCTCGAGAACCCCAGCCCCGGATCTCTGAGTGACCCGCTAGCAACCAGGGTTCGAGAGCAAGGAGGCTCCCTGCTTAGTGGGCCTTTTCGCGCGAAAAGCCCACTAAGCAGGGAGGAACGCTCGAGAACCCCAGCCCCGGATCTCTGAGTGACCCGCTAGCAACCAGGGTTCGAGAGCAAGGAGGCTCCCTGCTTAGTGGGCCTTTTCGCGCGAAAAGCCCACTAAGCAGGGAGGAACGCTCGAGAACCCCAGCCCCGGATCTCTGAGTGACCCGCTAGCAACCAGGGTTCGAGAGCAAGGAGGCTCCCTGCTTAGTGGGCCTTTTCGCGCGAAAAGCCCACTAAGCAGGGAGGAACGCTCGAGAACCCCAGCCCCGGATCTCTGAGTGACCCGCTAGCAACCAGGGTTCGAGAGCAAGGAGGCTCCCTGCTTAGTGGGCCTTTTCGCGCGAAAAGCCCACTAAGCAGGGAGGAACGCTCGAGAACCCCAGCCCCGGATCTCTGAGTGACCCGCTAGCAACCAGGGTTCGAGAGCAAGGAGGCTCCCTGCTTAGTGGGCCTTTTCGCGCGAAAAGCCCACTAAGCAGGGAGGAACGCTCGAGAACCCCAGCCCCGGATCTCTGAGTGACCCGCTAGCAACCAGGGTTCGAGAGCAAGGAGGCTCCCTGCTTAGTGGGCCTTTTCGCGCGAAAAGCCCACTAAGCAGGGAGGAACGCTCGAGAACCCCAGCCCCGGATCTCTGAGTGACCCGCTAGCAACCAGGGTTCGAGAGCAAGGAGGCTCCCTGCTTAGTGGGCCTTTTCGCGCGAAAAGCCCACTAAGCAGGGAGGAACGCTCGAGAACCCCAGCCCCGGATCTCTGAGTGACCCGCTAGCAACCAGGGTTCGAGAGCAAGGAGGCTCCCTGCTTAGTGGGCCTTTTCGCGCGAAAAGCCCACTAAGCAGGGAGGAACGCTCGAGAACCCCAGCCCCGGATCTCTGAGTGACCCGCTAGCAACCAGGGTTCGAGAGCAAGGAGGCTCCCTGCTTAGTGGGCCTTTTCGCGCGAAAAGCCCACTAAGCAGGGAGGAACGCTCGAGAACCCCAGCCCCGGATCTCTGAGTGACCCGCTAGCAACCAGGGTTCGAGAGCAAGGAGGCTCCCTGCTTAGTGGGCCTTTTCGCGCGAAAAGCCCACTAAGCAGGGAGGAACGCTCGAGAACCCCAGCCCCGGATCTCTGAGTGACCCGCTAGCAACCAGGGTTCGAGAGCAAGGAGGCTCCCTGCTTAGTGGGCCTTTTCGCGCGAAAAGCCCACTAAGCAGGGAGGAACGCTCGAGAACCCCAGCCCCGGATCTCTGAGTGACCCGCTAGCAACCAGGGTTCGAGAGCAAGGAGGCTCCCTGCTTAGTGGGCCTTTTCGCGCGAAAAGCCCACTAAGCAGGGAGGAACGCTCGAGAACCCCAGCCCCGGATCTCTGAGTGACCCGCTAGCAACCAGGGTTCGAGAGCAAGGAGGCTCCCTGCTTAGTGGGCCTTTTCGCGCGAAAAGCCCACTAAGCAGGGAGGAACGCTCGAGAACCCCAGCCCCGGATCTCTGAGTGACCCGCTAGCAACCAGGGTTCGAGAGCAAGGAGGCTCCCTGCTTAGTGGGCCTTTTCGCGCGAAAAGCCCACTAAGCAGGGAGGAACGCTCGAGAACCCCAGCCCCGGATCTCTGAGTGACCCGCTAGCAACCAGGGTTCGAGAGCAAGGAGGCTCCCTGCTTAGTGGGCCTTTTCGCGCGAAAAGCCCACTAAGCAGGGAGGAACGCTCGAGAACCCCAGCCCCGGATCTCTGAGTGACCCGCTAGCAACCAGGGTTCGAGAGCAAGGAGGCTCCCTGCTTAGTGGGCCTTTTCGCGCGAAAAGCCCACTAAGCAGGGAGGAACGCTCGAGAACCCCAGCCCCGGATCTCTGAGTGACCCGCTAGCAACCAGGGTTCGAGAGCAAGGAGGCTCCCTGCTTAGTGGGCCTTTTCGCGCGAAAAGCCCACTAAGCAGGGAGGAACGCTCGAGAACCCCAGCCCCGGATCTCTGAGTGACCCGCTAGCAACCAGGGTTCGAGAGCAAGGAGGCTCCCTGCTTAGTGGGCCTTTTCGCGCGAAAAGCCCACTAAGCAGGGAGGAACGCTCGAGAACCCCAGCCCCGGATCTCTGAGTGACCCGCTAGCAACCAGGGTTCGAGAGCAAGGAGGCTCCCTGCTTAGTGGGCCTTTTCGCGCGAAAAGCCCACTAAGCAGGGAGGAACGCTCGAGAACCCCAGCCCCGGATCTCTGAGTGACCCGCTAGCAACCAGGGTTCGAGAGCAAGGAGGCTCCCTGCTTAGTGGGCCTTTTCGCGCGAAAAGCCCACTAAGCAGGGAGGAACGCTCGAGAACCCCAGCCCCGGATCTCTGAGTGACCCGCTAGCAACCAGGGTTCGAGAGCAAGGAGGCTCCCTGCTTAGTGGGCCTTTTCGCGCGAAAAGCCCACTAAGCAGGGAGGAACGCTCGAGAACCCCAGCCCCGGATCTCTGAGTGACCCGCTAGCAACCAGGGTTCGAGAGCAAGGAGGCTCCCTGCTTAGTGGGCCTTTTCGCGCGAAAAGCCCACTAAGCAGGGAGGAACGCTCGAGAACCCCAGCCCCGGATCTCTGAGTGACCCGCTAGCAACCAGGGTTCGAGAGCAAGGAGGCTCCCTGCTTAGTGGGCCTTTTCGCGCGAAAAGCCCACTAAGCAGGGAGGAACGCTCGAGAACCCCAGCCCCGGATCTCTGAGTGACCCGCTAGCAACCAGGGTTCGAGAGCAAGGAGGCTCCCTGCTTAGTGGGCCTTTTCGCGCGAAAAGCCCACTAAGCAGGGAGGAACGCTCGAGAACCCCAGCCCCGGATCTCTGAGTGACCCGCTAGCAACCAGGGTTCGAGAGCAAGGAGGCTCCCTGCTTAGTGGGCCTTTTCGCGCGAAAAGCCCACTAAGCAGGGAGGAACGCTCGAGAACCCCAGCCCCGGATCTCTGAGTGACCCGCTAGCAACCAGGGTTCGAGAGCAAGGAGGCTCCCTGCTTAGTGGGCCTTTTCGCGCGAAAAGCCCACTAAGCAGGGAGGAACGCTCGAGAACCCCAGCCCCGGATCTCTGAGTGACCCGCTAGCAACCAGGGTTCGAGAGCAAGGAGGCTCCCTGCTTAGTGGGCCTTTTCGCGCGAAAAGCCCACTAAGCAGGGAGGAACGCTCGAGAACCCCAGCCCCGGATCTCTGAGTGACCCGCTAGCAACCAGGGTTCGAGAGCAAGGAGGCTCCCTGCTTAGTGGGCCTTTTCGCGCGAAAAGCCCACTAAGCAGGGAGGAACGCTCGAGAACCCCAGCCCCGGATCTCTGAGTGACCCGCTAGCAACCAGGGTTCGAGAGCAAGGAGGCTCCCTGCTTAGTGGGCCTTTTCGCGCGAAAAGCCCACTAAGCAGGGAGGAACGCTCGAGAACCCCAGCCCCGGATCTCTGAGTGACCCGCTAGCAACCAGGGTTCGAGAGCAAGGAGGCTCCCTGCTTAGTGGGCCTTTTCGCGCGAAAAGCCCACTAAGCAGGGAGGAACGCTCGAGAACCCCAGCCCCGGATCTCTGAGTGACCCGCTAGCAACCAGGGTTCGAGAGCAAGGAGGCTCCCTGCTTAGTGGGCCTTTTCGCGCGAAAAGCCCACTAAGCAGGGAGGAACGCTCGAGAACCCCAGCCCCGGATCTCTGAGTGACCCGCTAGCAACCAGGGTTCGAGAGCAAGGAGGCTCCCTGCTTAGTGGGCCTTTTCGCGCGAAAAGCCCACTAAGCAGGGAGGAACGCTCGAGAACCCCAGCCCCGGATCTCTGAGTGACCCGCTAGCAACCAGGGTTCGAGAGCAAGGAGGCTCCCTGCTTAGTGGGCCTTTTCGCGCGAAAAGCCCACTAAGCAGGGAGGAACGCTCGAGAACCCCAGCCCCGGATCTCTGAGTGACCCGCTAGCAACCAGGGTTCGAGAGCAAGGAGGCTCCCTGCTTAGTGGGCCTTTTCGCGCGAAAAGCCCACTAAGCAGGGAGGAACGCTCGAGAACCCCAGCCCCGGATCTCTGAGTGACCCGCTAGCAACCAGGGTTCGAGAGCAAGGAGGCTCCCTGCTTAGTGGGCCTTTTCGCGCGAAAAGCCCACTAAGCAGGGAGGAACGCTCGAGAACCCCAGCCCCGGATCTCTGAGTGACCCGCTAGCAACCAGGGTTCGAGAGCAAGGAGGCTCCCTGCTTAGTGGGCCTTTTCGCGCGAAAAGCCCACTAAGCAGGGAGGAACGCTCGAGAACCCCAGCCCCGGATCTCTGAGTGACCCGCTAGCAACCAGGGTTCGAGAGCAAGGAGGCTCCCTGCTTAGTGGGCCTTTTCGCGCGAAAAGCCCACTAAGCAGGGAGGAACGCTCGAGAACCCCAGCCCCGGATCTCTGAGTGACCCGCTAGCAACCAGGGTTCGAGAGCAAGGAGGCTCCCTGCTTAGTGGGCCTTTTCGCGCGAAAAGCCCACTAAGCAGGGAGGAACGCTCGAGAACCCCAGCCCCGGATCTCTGAGTGACCCGCTAGCAACCAGGGTTCGAGAGCAAGGAGGCTCCCTGCTTAGTGGGCCTTTTCGCGCGAAAAGCCCACTAAGCAGGGAGGAACGCTCGAGAACCCCAGCCCCGGATCTCTGAGTGACCCGCTAGCAACCAGGGTTCGAGAGCAAGGAGGCTCCCTGCTTAGTGGGCCTTTTCGCGCGAAAAGCCCACTAAGCAGGGAGGAACGCTCGAGAACCCCAGCCCCGGATCTCTGAGTGACCCGCTAGCAACCAGGGTTCGAGAGCAAGGAGGCTCCCTGCTTAGTGGGCCTTTTCGCGCGAAAAGCCCACTAAGCAGGGAGGAACGCTCGAGAACCCCAGCCCCGGATCTCTGAGTGACCCGCTAGCAACCAGGGTTCGAGAGCAAGGAGGCTCCCTGCTTAGTGGGCCTTTTCGCGCGAAAAGCCCACTAAGCAGGGAGGAACGCTCGAGAACCCCAGCCCCGGATCTCTGAGTGACCCGCTAGCAACCAGGGTTCGAGAGCAAGGAGGCTCCCTGCTTAGTGGGCCTTTTCGCGCGAAAAGCCCACTAAGCAGGGAGGAACGCTCGAGAACCCCAGCCCCGGATCTCTGAGTGACCCGCTAGCAACCAGGGTTCGAGAGCAAGGAGGCTCCCTGCTTAGTGGGCCTTTTCGCGCGAAAAGCCCACTAAGCAGGGAGGAACGCTCGAGAACCCCAGCCCCGGATCTCTGAGTGACCCGCTAGCAACCAGGGTTCGAGAGCAAGGAGGCTCCCTGCTTAGTGGGCCTTTTCGCGCGAAAAGCCCACTAAGCAGGGAGGAACGCTCGAGAACCCCAGCCCCGGATCTCTGAGTGACCCGCTAGCAACCAGGGTTCGAGAGCAAGGAGGCTCCCTGCTTAGTGGGCCTTTTCGCGCGAAAAGCCCACTAAGCAGGGAGGAACGCTCGAGAACCCCAGCCCCGGATCTCTGAGTGACCCGCTAGCAACCAGGGTTCGAGAGCAAGGAGGCTCCCTGCTTAGTGGGCCTTTTCGCGCGAAAAGCCCACTAAGCAGGGAGGAACGCTCGAGAACCCCAGCCCCGGATCTCTGAGTGACCCGCTAGCAACCAGGGTTCGAGAGCAAGGAGGCTCCCTGCTTAGTGGGCCTTTTCGCGCGAAAAGCCCACTAAGCAGGGAGGAACGCTCGAGAACCCCAGCCCCGGATCTCTGAGTGACCCGCTAGCAACCAGGGTTCGAGAGCAAGGAGGCTCCCTGCTTAGTGGGCCTTTTCGCGCGAAAAGCCCACTAAGCAGGGAGGAACGCTCGAGAACCCCAGCCCCGGATCTCTGAGTGACCCGCTAGCAACCAGGGTTCGAGAGCAAGGAGGCTCCCTGCTTAGTGGGCCTTTTCGCGCGAAAAGCCCACTAAGCAGGGAGGAACGCTCGAGAACCCCAGCCCCGGATCTCTGAGTGACCCGCTAGCAACCAGGGTTCGAGAGCAAGGAGGCTCCCTGCTTAGTGGGCCTTTTCGCGCGAAAAGCCCACTAAGCAGGGAGGAACGCTCGAGAACCCCAGCCCCGGATCTCTGAGTGACCCGCTAGCAACCAGGGTTCGAGAGCAAGGAGGCTCCCTGCTTAGTGGGCCTTTTCGCGCGAAAAGCCCACTAAGCAGGGAGGAACGCTCGAGAACCCCAGCCCCGGATCTCTGAGTGACCCGCTAGCAACCAGGGTTCGAGAGCAAGGAGGCTCCCTGCTTAGTGGGCCTTTTCGCGCGAAAAGCCCACTAAGCAGGGAGGAACGCTCGAGAACCCCAGCCCCGGATCTCTGAGTGACCCGCTAGCAACCAGGGTTCGAGAGCAAGGAGGCTCCCTGCTTAGTGGGCCTTTTCGCGCGAAAAGCCCACTAAGCAGGGAGGAACGCTCGAGAACCCCAGCCCCGGATCTCTGAGTGACCCGCTAGCAACCAGGGTTCGAGAGCAAGGAGGCTCCCTGCTTAGTGGGCCTTTTCGCGCGAAAAGCCCACTAAGCAGGGAGGAACGCTCGAGAACCCCAGCCCCGGATCTCTGAGTGACCCGCTAGCAACCAGGGTTCGAGAGCAAGGAGGCTCCCTGCTTAGTGGGCCTTTTCGCGCGAAAAGCCCACTAAGCAGGGAGGAACGCTCGAGAACCCCAGCCCCGGATCTCTGAGTGACCCGCTAGCAACCAGGGTTCGAGAGCAAGGAGGCTCCCTGCTTAGTGGGCCTTTTCGCGCGAAAAGCCCACTAAGCAGGGAGGAACGCTCGAGAACCCCAGCCCCGGATCTCTGAGTGACCCGCTAGCAACCAGGGTTCGAGAGCAAGGAGGCTCCCTGCTTAGTGGGCCTTTTCGCGCGAAAAGCCCACTAAGCAGGGAGGAACGCTCGAGAACCCCAGCCCCGGATCTCTGAGTGACCCGCTAGCAACCAGGGTTCGAGAGCAAGGAGGCTCCCTGCTTAGTGGGCCTTTTCGCGCGAAAAGCCCACTAAGCAGGGAGGAACGCTCGAGAACCCCAGCCCCGGATCTCTGAGTGACCCGCTAGCAACCAGGGTTCGAGAGCAAGGAGGCTCCCTGCTTAGTGGGCCTTTTCGCGCGAAAAGCCCACTAAGCAGGGAGGAACGCTCGAGAACCCCAGCCCCGGATCTCTGAGTGACCCGCTAGCAACCAGGGTTCGAGAGCAAGGAGGCTCCCTGCTTAGTGGGCCTTTTCGCGCGAAAAGCCCACTAAGCAGGGAGGAACGCTCGAGAACCCCAGCCCCGGATCTCTGAGTGACCCGCTAGCAACCAGGGTTCGAGAGCAAGGAGGCTCCCTGCTTAGTGGGCCTTTTCGCGCGAAAAGCCCACTAAGCAGGGAGGAACGCTCGAGAACCCCAGCCCCGGATCTCTGAGTGACCCGCTAGCAACCAGGGTTCGAGAGCAAGGAGGCTCCCTGCTTAGTGGGCCTTTTCGCGCGAAAAGCCCACTAAGCAGGGAGGAACGCTCGAGAACCCCAGCCCCGGATCTCTGAGTGACCCGCTAGCAACCAGGGTTCGAGAGCAAGGAGGCTCCCTGCTTAGTGGGCCTTTTCGCGCGAAAAGCCCACTAAGCAGGGAGGAACGCTCGAGAACCCCAGCCCCGGATCTCTGAGTCCATGAGACTGGAGACTGGAGACTGGAGACTGGAGACTGGAGACTGGAGACTGGAGACTGGAGACTGGAGACTGGAGACTGGAGACTGGAGACTGGAGACTGGAGACTGGAGACTGGAGACTGGAGACTGGAGACTGGAGACTGGAGACTGGAGACTGGAGACTGGAGACTGGAGACTGGAGACTGGAGACTGGAGACTGGAGACTGGAGACTGGAGACTGGAGACTGGAGACTGGAGACTGGAGACTGGAGACTGGAGACTGGAGACTGGAGACTGGAGACTGGAGACTGGAGACTGGAGACTGGAGACTGGAGACTGGAGACTGGAGACTGGAGACTGGAGACTGGAGACTGGAGACTGGAGACTGGAGACTGGAGACTGGAGACTGGAGACTGGAGACTGGAGACTGGAGACTGGAGACTGGAGACTGGAGACTGGAGACTGGAGACTGGAGACTGGAGACTGGAGACTGGAGACTGGAGACTGGAGACTGGAGACTGGAGACTGGAGACTGGAGACTGGAGACTGGAGACTGGAGACTGGAGACTGGAGACTGGAGACTGGAGACTGGAGACTGGAGACTGGAGACTGGAGACTGGAGACTGGAGACTGGAGACTGGAGACTGGAGACTGGAGACTGGAGACTGGAGACTGGAGACTGGAGACTGGAGACTGGAGACTGGAGACTGGAGACTGGAGACTGGAGACTGGAGACTGGAGACTGGAGACTGGAGACTGGAGACTGGAGACTGGAGACTGGAGACTGGAGACTGGAGACTGGAGACTGGAGACTGGAGACTGGAGACTGGAGACTGGAGACTGGAGACTGGAGACTGGAGACTGGAGACTGGAGACTGGAGACTGGAGACTGGAGACTGGAGACTGGAGACTGGAGACTGGAGACTGGAGACTGGAGACTGGAGACTGGAGACTGGAGACTGGAGACTGGAGACTGGAGACTGGAGACTGGAGACTGGAGACTGGAGACTGGAGACTGGAGACTGGAGACTGGAGACTGGAGACTGGAGACTGGAGACTGGAGACTGGAGACTGGAGACTGGAGACTGGAGACTGGAGACTGGAGACTGGAGACTGGAGACTGGAGACTGGAGACTGGAGACTGGAGACTGGAGACTGGAGACTGGAGACTGGAGACTGGAGACTGGAGACTGGAGACTGGAGACTGGAGACTGGAGACTGGAGACTGGAGACTGGAGACTGGAGACTGGAGACTGGAGACTGGAGACTGGAGACTGGAGACTGGAGACTGGAGACTGGAGACTGGAGACTGGAGACTGGAGACTGGAGACTGGAGACTGGAGACTGGAGACTGGAGACTGGAGACTGGAGACTGGAGACTGGAGACTGGAGACTGGAGACTGGAGACTGGAGACTGGAGACTGGAGACTGGAGACTGGAGACTGGAGACTGGAGACTGGAGACTGGAGACTGGAGACTGGAGACTGGAGACTGGAGACTGGAGACTGGAGACTGGAGACTGGAGACTGGAGACTGGAGACTGGAGACTGGAGACTGGAGACTGGAGACTGGAGACTGGAGACTGGAGACTGGAGACTGGAGACTGGAGACTGGAGACTGGAGACTGGAGACTGGAGACTGGAGACTGGAGACTGGAGACTGGAGACTGGAGACTGGAGACTGGAGACTGGAGACTGGAGACTGGAGACTGGAGACTGGAGACTGGAGACTGGAGACTGGAGACTGGAGACTGGAGACTGGAGACTGGAGACTGGAGACTGGAGACTGGAGACTGGAGACTGGAGACTGGAGACTGGAGACTGGAGACTGGAGACTGGAGACTGGAGACTGGAGACTGGAGACTGGAGACTGGAGACTGGAGACTGGAGACTGGAGACTGGAGACTGGAGACTGGAGACTGGAGACTGGAGACTGGAGACTGGAGACTGGAGACTGGAGACTGGAGACTGGAGACTGGAGACTGGAGACTGGAGACTGGAGACTGGAGACTGGAGACTGGAGACTGGAGACTGGAGACTGGAGACTGGAGACTGGAGACTGGAGACTGGAGACTGGAGACTGGAGACTGGAGACTGGAGACTGGAGACTGGAGACTGGAGACTGGAGACTGGAGACTGGAGACTGGAGACTGGAGACTGGAGACTGGAGACTGGAGACTGGAGACTGGAGACTGGAGACTGGAGACTGGAGACTGGAGACTGGAGACTGGAGACTGGAGACTGGAGACTGGAGACTGGAGACTGGAGACTGGAGACTGGAGACTGGAGACTGGAGACTGGAGACTGGAGACTGGAGACTGGAGACTGGAGACTGGAGACTGGAGACTGGAGACTGGAGACTGGAGACTGGAGACTGGAGACTGGAGACTGGAGACTGGAGACTGGAGACTGGAGACTGGAGACTGGAGACTGGAGACTGGAGACTGGAGACTGGAGACTGGAGACTGGAGACTGGAGACTGGAGACTGGAGACTGGAGACTGGAGACTGGAGACTGGAGACTGGAGACTGGAGACTGGAGACTGGAGACTCCCCTCCCCCCCATCCCTGGTTCAGTAGGAAAAGACCAGGAGATTAAAGATAGGTTCCCCTCCCGTCCATCTCTGGTTCAGTATGAAAATACCAGGAGTGAAGCCTGAAAAGATTGAAGAGTGAAGACTGAAAAGATTGAAGAGTGAGAAGATTGAAGAGTGAAAAGATTGAAGAGTGAAGACTGAAAAGATTGAAGAGTGAAGACTGAAAAGAGTAAAGACTGAAGACTGAAAAGAGTAAAGACTGAAAAGATTGAAGAGTGAAAAGATTGAAGTGTGAAGACTGAAAAGATTGAAGAGTGAAAAGATTGAAGTGTGAAGAGTGAAAAGATTGAAGTGTGAAGACTGAAAAGATTGAAGAGTGAAGATTGAAGAGTGAAGACTGAAAAGATTGAAGAGTGAAGACTGAAAAGATTGAAGAGTGAAGACTGAAAAGATTGAAGAGTGAAGACTGAAAAGATTGAAGAGTGAAGACTGAAAAGATTGAAGAGTGAAGACTGAAAAGATTGAAGAGTGAAAAGATTGAAGAGTGAAGACTGAAAAGATTGAAGAGTGAAGACTGAAAAGATTGAAGAGTGAAAAGATTGAAGAGTGAAGACTGAAAAGATTGAAGAGTGAAGACTGAAAAGATTGAAGAGTGAAGACTGAAAAGAGTAAAGACTGAAGACTGAAAAGAGTAAAGACTGAGAAGATTGAAGACTGAAAAGATTGAAGTGTGAAGACTGAAAAGATTGAAGAGTGAAGACTGAAAAGATTGAAGAGTGAAAAGATTGAAGTGTGAAGACTGAAAAGATTGAAGAGTGAAGACTGAAAAGATTGAAGAGTGAAAAGATTGAAGTGTGAAGACTGAAAAGATTGAAGAGTGAAGACTGAAAAGATTGAAGAGTGAAAAGATTGAAGTGTGAAGACTGAAAAGATTGAAGACTGAAAAGATTGAAGTGTGAAGACTGAAAAGATTGAAGAGTGAAGACTGAAAAGATTGAAGAGTGAAAAGATTGAAGAGTGAAGACTGAAAAGATTGAAGACTGAAAAGATTGAAGTGTGAAGACTGAAAAGATTGAAGAGTGAAGACTGAAAAGATTGAAGAGTGAAGACTGAAAAGATTGAAGAGTGAAGACTGAAAAGATTGAAGAGTGAAAAGATTGAAGAGTGAAGACTGAAAAGATTGAAGAGTGAAGACTGAAAAGATTGAAGAGTGAAGACTGAAAAGATTGAAGAGTGAAGACTGAAGATTTTTTTTTATAACTAAAAACTTATACATCTTCAAAGTTCTACAAAGATAAGTTTTTCCTCAATCAGCTAAAACTTTTTCAACACTAAATGTATATTGAAAAGAAAAAAACACCCTAATTGAAGTTTAACTTAATCATTTACTAATCTACTAGTAAGTTACAGAATGATTCGATATACTTTCTCGATAGCATGCATGTTAAATTCTAATGGAAATTTAACTATATTAGACAGCAACTTAAATTAAGCCTACAACGTCACTCTTAAACAAAGTAGTTCCCATCGCTGTGTCTGAATTTTGAGTGAAATGAGGAACGTCAATTTAAAAATATGATTATTTTGTAAAACTTATGTATATATAGTGCTTTGCAATCACGATTTCAGTACCAAAACTCCTTCTACAACCGAACAGGCTTCGTGTTTACCAATTTCTGCTTCCGCATTTGTGAAGTACTGGGTTCAAGAAACGTTGCAACCAAGTATAGTGAAATGTGTGATCTAATAGACAATCATTACTAGAAGTTTCAAATAGAAGGCTAACGTTTATTTACGTACAAAGATACATAAAAAGAAAACAGACAATATGTAACGAAGGCATCAGCTCTGAACATAACTTTTCACCTACCATAGATAGTCTGCTTGACGGAAAGTCCGAATCGCTACAACAATTTACCTTCTTTTGCACATCTTCTTTTACATCTTGCAATTCCTGACAATCAACCAAGCTGCTGTAAGCCACCTTTTCTCATGTTTGACCTTTATGCTCATCTGCAGGATGTATTACGACAGAATTGTCCATTTTGGATGACACCAAGCTTTTTGCTATAAGAAATGAGGAGATTGAAAATTTATATTTTCATTATATCATTACTTAAAATAATAAATTAAAAATTATATTACTTAAACATATTACAAGCATTTCCATTACGCCAATTATTTTTTTTCTCAGTTTACCTAGTACCTTAACATACTAATTCATAAATAAATCAACATGATGACTCCAAAGGGCAAATCCAGTCAGATTGCATTTTTTGCGGATAACCTCTACTATACTAGACAGTAACATTAGTTGACCCTATGACGTCACTAACAACGTAGTTCCCATAGTGGTGTCTGAATTTTGAGTGAAATGAAGAACATCAATTTAAAAATATGATTATTTTATTAAACCCGGGTATATACAGTGCTTTTTTATCACGATTTGTGTACCGAAACTCGTCCTAGCAACCTAACATGCTTTGTGATCGCCCATTTTCTCCTTCCTCGTAGTGACGTACTGGGTTCAGGAAACGTTGCTGTCGAGTAAACGCAAACAGTTGCATACAAATTGAATCGTCAGTTAGAAAAAGGGAATAAGTCCAAAAACCAAGTTTTGGGAAAATTTAAGAAAAAGCTGTATAAGTAATTTAATTTCCATTGTATAACCACAAAATTTTTACTGAAAATGAAATTCAAGTCCCTATTTAGAGCACAGATTAATCATCAAAAAACTAGTACATTCAAAAATATTTTACAGTTGAAAAAAGTAGATGGACTTATTTCCTTCGTCAAGCTTTTGAAATTTCAGATGAACAAAATCTGAATAACTACTTCAATCGACAACTAAATTATGTTTCTGCTTAATTCACAGCACTTAAATGAAAAATAGAAAAACTCCGACGAATAAATTTGAAAATTGTTATGAAACTAAGTCATTAAGGACCTATCAATGGAGCAAGTGAATATCGTTGGAGTCGTTAGATAAAAAAGGGAGAAAACTTTTAAATTAAAATAAAATTGTATTTCGTCTAAGTTTACAGTACAAAGAATAAAAAGAAAGACAAATTAACCTAAATTTCAAGTATAATAAAAAAATATAATTAATGGACATTTTTTTTCTCCTTACACTCATGTGGGTAGACCGAAGCTTTGAGATTTTTCGCGCATAAAAAGTCACTACCATTTTTTGCACTCACATTTCCTTTTTCAAACTGGCGAATCACATAAATAAACGAGTTAGTAATGAAAAATGGTCCCTAAGTTTCTGTGTCCAAAATATACCGCAAGTTCTGCATCATAACTTGGGTAAAATCCTATTTCATGGGTACACCTTGGCGCGTTTTTGGCGCGAAGTTTTTTTGTCGCCAAATGCGAAAGGCGCCAAGTTTTTTTCGCTGCGGAAAGTTAAAAACATTGTCTAAACTACTTAAACTGAATAAGGAAACAAATTTAACATATTTTAAAGTATTTATCGCTTTATTGACGAATTTTGAAGACAGTAATACTACGATACGATAATAATATAATTCAGACATCTTGTATGTCGTGCGATAAATTAAGCTAAAAACATTGTCTACACTACTTACACTACTACTACCACTATCTACACTACTACTACCAGATCTGAATCAAAACCTATTTTTAAAATGCGCAGAGATCACAAGATTTGAAAAAAAAGCGCATATCTAACGCGCAACATGATAGCTTATTGGTTTTCCGAGTCAATTGCGTCATTACTCTTCAATTGGCCATTTCGGAATGTTACAATACAACGCAAAACACAAGAGCGCATCTTACGTCATTGTAGATGAATCGCGCATTACCGTTCGTCATTCAGCTCGCGATCGCCAGACTTGGCAATCTATCTCCAACTACGTCATCTATCGCCAACGTGTACCCATCAACTAGGATTCACCCCATAACTTGATTAAAATTAAAATAGGAGAGAAGAGTGGTTTAGGACAGTTTTTACAAAAAAAAATTAAATTTTGTTAGCTCAAATTTGAAACTTTCAAAATAACATTTCGAAACCTTCCTACTGCTCTATAAGTAATAGTGTCCCCATCCCACCCAATGAGTAAAACTTTTCAAAAACATTTCTTCAAAATCAGGGCCCAATTTGGAACACTAGGTCCAACATGCAGGAAGGGGCCTCCTCATTTGGTGCTAGATATTAATGTAGAAGCGTGAAAAGTAATTGTTTACGTAGTGGGAATATTCACTGCCAGGGTCAGACACGTTCTCGGTTATCTTTTACGTTTTTCTACATTGCTGAAAAGTTTGGATTTTAATTTTTAATTTAAAAAAGTAATGAAAAAACATTCTAGGAAGTATAAATAGTTCTACTACAAATTTTTGTTAACTTTTTAAAATTAGGGGGCCCCCAAATTGTGGGGCCCCTAGACCCGGGCCTAATGGTAAATCAGGGCCTGAGCAAAATACTAGAAAAACAGAAAAGTTTACCCTCAGCCTAAATGATTGACAATTCTTAATAACTTTAAAAAAAGTTAAAATGTACATTACATTTTATCCTAAGATGCAGAGTTAAATGGAGACTGACGAGCCCCACAGTTCAAAAAATAAATTTATGCATTATGAAAATATTTTTATATAAAAGATGATCATCCGACCTAATTTGTATATTAATTAGTAAAATCAAAAGAAGATCCAGTTAAGCTAAAAGGAAGATATAAGTTACCAAGCAAATTTATTGATATCTATTGAGAATTAAAGCGAAAAATAACTGAATATCAAACTCAAAATTTCTGCTTCTTAAAAACATCACGTTTACAAAGGCCAAGATATCCTATTTAAATGGTCCATTCTAAGTTATTTCCTTTGAAAGAACCAAGTGCTGAAAAATTCACTTAATTCTTTCCGCTGCCTATTCACTTTTCGAAAAGTTTTCCCTGATTGGTTGAAATTTCTGGTTTACACTTATGTATGTTTTGGGAACGAGATTAAATGATTGATTAGCATTAAAGGAAAATTTTGAATTATCTTCATAAAGAATATTTTAGATCCACGCCATTTTATTAAAAACAATTTTATCTACAGGAGTTTGAAACAGAAAATGGGTTCACGGCCGGCCTGTTGAGGATTTTAATTTCGACAGTTGTCATAAAAAGCCGGACTATATCTCCTAAACCAGGGGATTTTTTAATGGCTAGCAGACAATGTTTGTTTGTAGAAGCTAGAAATCTTATCCATTTGTACTCCAGTAAAGTACGCAAATGTGCTGCAAACACAGGGATTGAACTATTGGAAAACTTACCGAGGTAGAACTGCTCTTTTAGGTGGTTTTTTTAATTGTATTATTCGCAAAAAAAAAAAAAAAACAAGAGGGAAAATGCGTACACGTTTCGTAAGTTGTTAATTTGTGAAATTTATAAGACCTAATTAAATCACAAATTTGCAGTTTACGGAAATTTAACCCAAGTATTAACTCGATCAACTCCCAGAGAGATCCATGCACCCCGGGAACCCCCGAAAATAGCTTGAAATCACGTTTTCCCGTTAAAATTCAAAACTTTTCTCGCGAAGGACCCGAACCCCGTTCCCCTAAAAGCTAATTTACTGTGTCACAGTGTCACTTTCAATGTTCATCCAAGTGATTATTCACTCTTGTGACATTTGAAACTTTCAAAATAACATTTTGAAACCTTCCTGCTCTAACATAATAGTGTACCCATCCTACCCCCAAGAGTAAAACTTTTCAAAAATAGATTCTTACAATAAAAGCATAGATTTTAAGTTTAACTCAACTCTTTATTCATGAACGATATATTTCTGACTTAACAAAACACAAATCACAAATAATAATTAAGTCAACAAACGAGAACGAGATTGAAAATCTACTTTAAAAGTCTGAATAGTTGTTTTTGACTTAACCTTTTTCATTCACTAACTCATAGGTGCTTTCAGCTAAATAGTCCGGTCAAAATAGACGAAAAAAAGGCGAAAGTTCGCACAAAGCTGAAAATTGGTACAGACCTAGAAGACATCATTGTAAGTGATATGCCAAAAGTCCCTAATCGATCCCGTTTAAGCTAAATATTTTATAGAGGTTTTCCTCTATCTCTGTGAGTTTTGGAGATATCGAGATTAAACTTTTTGTACCTTATTCAGGAAATAAAGAACATTTTCTAATGAGAAATTTTAAACTGCGGAGGCAGTATAAAATTTATTTTCTGCATTTTCTTAAGTAGGCCCCCATGGAACTAGTCCCATCTTATTTGTCACCTCTTAAAATGAAAATTTTCAATCGGAAGTACGTGTCTAGAGGGAATATATAAAAGGTTTACCTCAGGAATCCTCAAATTGAAGGATATCCAAATTGAAACATCCTGTATCGAAAAGGCTGGATTATATGTGCGTTAAAAACCATTACGTTTTTTTTATTTCATTGGTAGAGTAATCAATTTTAAGGCTATTTATTAACTTTCTAAGCATAACTATGTATTTAACCGTTAATGGAAGAGGTTCTTAGCAATTTTCAAAAACACCAATGCCGAATATTTTTTTCCTTATGTAAATAGTGAAATTAGTTTTAGTAAATAGCAAGCAATTGTCGAATAACTTAATATCCATCCAATCAACGACCGACATATTTTATGACAATACAAATGCATTTCACTTTTTAAAATTTACTTTAAAGTAAGTACTTTCCAAATTAAATATCTTTTAAAAACTTGGGAAATTATTCTAGAAACTTAGATGCTATTAAATATTGGAATTTTGCTCATTTTGTCTAAAAATTAGTAATTTTCGCTATATTCCAATTCTATTTGTAGTAAACTAAATTAAATATTTTCGGATGTTATTTTTTTTAGATTTCTGCTTAACAAGTTGATTACCCCACGATTCCGGTCTAAAGAGCCATTTTTTAAAATCATGTTACATATTTAAAATAACTAATCAAAAGCTAAAAAATGTTTATCATAAAAAACATATTACAAATTATCTCGTAGTTTGCTTATGTAACAGAAACCTCATCGCGGAAGCCAACTTCGAGATTACTCTTTCTCCCCTAGGACCATCTATTTATATTTACACTCTTATATGGTACTGTTCGTCCGTCTACCACAAGATGAGCTCTGGCCTAGTTGTCTGGTTGTGGCCGTTGCTATAGAAACAACACCGGTTCATTTTAAAACAGGGATCAATGATCAATCACGGTCTTCTCGGAAATGATGCAGTTGCACGCATATGTTAGAGGTTGGGATTATACTAGACAACAACGTTAGTTTACCCTATGTCACTAACAAAGTAGTTCCCAAATCGCGGTGTCTAAATTTTGAGTGAAGAACGTCAAATTAAAAATATGATTATTTGGTACATATATAATAGTCTTTATCACGATTAGTGTACCAAAACTGCTCCTAGAAACCCAACAGGCTTTCTGTTTGCGCAGTTTGTGCTTCCGCTTAGTGACGTACTGGGTTCAGGAAACGTTGCTGTCGAGTATAGTGAACTGTTAAAATAATAAACAAAGAGGACTAGTGATTCAATGTATCAAATTTCCCCGTTTAAAATTATGAAAGTCCTGTTGCCTAGGCAACAGAAATGTAAACGAGAGTTCAATTTATGGTAGACAGACTAGATATAACTCGTGCAAATTAGGTTGCAAAAGCATGTTAACTCACCGGACACGCAAAGACGATCGCCGAGACGATTTAAAGCTACCGGACTTTAAAGTCGAGTCCGCCTTCTTAAGGTCCTGTCGGACTTGGATGGCGGGTAAGTCATTTCCGTAAGTATAGAACCTAAAAAAAATGAATCTCTTAAGAGTTCGCATAAAACACAACGGTGGCAAAATCAAGCAAGAGATCCATCCAGACTTGGATAATACAAAAGAACGCGCACGCCAAGCGCAGAGAGTTTTAGAATTTGGCACAAAATCTTTTCAAATAACTTAAATTTTGATAAATAAATTGCTTTTTTTATTACTGTCGCTGCTTATGAAGTATTATTACAGTATTTAGGTGAACAATGGGACTGTCATTGTGTTTTAAGTCAAAATTCAAACGAATGGGGGCATTTAAATAGTTAGCAGAAAATATTTGAAGAAATTTTTATGCGCAGAAATAATTTATCCAACAATGGATCCAATGGGAAATTCCCGTGGTTATGTGCAGATACTAGAGAACGACTTAATTTATAGCTACTACAGTATAAACCTGTAGAGGGTAACAAAAAGATGTATCCTCTCATCAGATAAATAAAAATAAACTAACAGCTAAATGTCATACTAAAAAGCAATTGAATTTTGTAATCAAAAGCGCCTTTAAACTCTGGTTGAAAACTAAACACTTTTAAGTCTGCTCACGAACAGGATTTCGTAAAATGATCTTAATGTAAGAAATTTCATTGCTTAAAGGCGGACGGCCCCAAGTGTCTCAAAATGACTTAAAAATACACTGCATTAACATGATGGGGTACTCCCATTCCGAAACAAAACAAAAGTTTAGTTAAGGGCCCAGGATGTTTCATCCAAAATTTATTTATCATGCGAGACCTAAACATTTTCCAGTACATATTAACATATATTAATCCTCTAAGAAATTGTAACTTCTCATCGTCAGGAATATGTCCCTATTATCATGGTTACTTAGCGTTACACGAATTTGCAGTGAAGTCATAAAAATAAGTTAGCAAAGTTAAAATTACTACATTAAGCACTTTAAGTAGGATATTTAGTACTTCAAACTAAAAAATGTTTTTAAATAGTTTGTTTCCTTACCAATAAATATGAAGCAAATACTTGTATATAGTGGCCGTACATCGACCAGTCAGATTCCGAATGGACTCCACAGCAGCTGGGGGTTGCCCTTGTTCTGGAACTGTTTCTGAATATTTCACTAATTTTATGAATATGTATTTATATACATATTTAGGGAGACTTACTTCAGCTCCCTTCAAAACGGAATAACCTGTTCAGTTCATTTTAAACCTGTTCAGTTCATTCCAGTTCCTTAACAAATATAAGTTTGCATAAAGCAGTCCTCAAAATACTAAGGTACAATTCCGTTAGAGTCCCCGCTAAATATCGCCAATATCCAAATCGCTAAACATATCTAAATATCAACAAATTTTTCTGACTTTTATTAATAAACTGAATAGTTATTGATATAATTAAACATTTTAATTCAGGAGTTTGAAATTATTTATGAATATTTCTACTTTTTGCTGTCTAAAAGAACCAGCGTATAATTAGCGGGGACTCTAACGGAATTGAACCAATAATAATGTAGATATTTAACATAAATAATCATTCCAGTTCCTTTTAACAAATAGGTAAGCCGTCCTCAAAATATGTAGACATTTTCGGGGATAGAGACTTTCCAAAATGTTTGCGTAGAAAAATATCTTATATATTACATGTGGATTGAATTATAATTAGAATGGAAGTGATGCATTCAAAAAAAAATGTAGGACTTATTATTAACACTTATCACGGGTTTTACTCCAGAACGCCTGCGGGTATTTCCATAAACATGGCGCTTACCATGAACGTTAAGTGGGGTTAAGTGTACGAAAACGCGGATAGAAAACTCACTTTTTTCGGGTTTGGTTCTTGTCATTTTTGTGTACAAGGTGTATTTTTGTATAAAATGGACAATGTTCTACAACTTTATCACTGAAGTTTTTCTCGTATCTCTAATAGTTTTTGATATAGGCAAGAGCGTAGGCGTTTTTACTAGGGGTGGGCACCACGTTTGTGGAAATAGTTCCAGGCGTTCAGGAGTAAAGGCCGTAAAAAGCGTTAAGAATGGACACTGTATTGTACAATGAGTACTAATTTATTTAATTTCATAAAAAATATTATTCTGAAATAAAATTGATTCTGTAGTTGACAAAGGGATTCATTTGTTGACACATTTTTTCCATCAGAGGTTTATCTTCTTGGCTGGTCTAAGAATAATTTTTTCTCACAAAATTTCAAAAATTCGTAGTTCACAAATATTTTAACAGATGGCAGCTCGGAAAATTCAAACATTAGGGAATCTCAATTCTCCAATTCCCTATTTTAGGGATGTTAAATTTGTGGCAAATCGATTCTAGAATCGAATGAGAATAAAAAATACTTGAGATTGTACCATGATTTTAATTTGCAGGACTTGGTTTTATCAATAGATGCAATTAAATTTAAGTGTAGAACATAAAATAAAATGTTTTCCTCTGCATTTCTGTCGATAATTGGGGATTTGAGGACAGAATGCTACTTGATAAAATTCAAAATTATTTCCCTAATATGAGTTGATTCCTAATATAGATTATTTAAAGAATAAAAACCAATGGTAGGGTCAGAATATGTTTGTCACATATCGTGTCGCTTACTTAAAACATAACATGATCGACATTCCACCCAGTTAATGTTATCAATCGGATAATGTTATCGAAATTGACTGATCTGGTCCCGATCACTCTATTTAAATCAACCTAAAATGTATAGTTTTATGTGATCAATCTATCGTGTCAGAGGGGGCCCATCTGACACTGCTACCAGTGACGTCACTGGCAGCGGAAGTGACGAGCCAAAGCTTACACTGGCCAATCAGGCTTGTTAAGGCGGAGCGTAAAGTTTCCATGCCACCAGTATCTTTCCCTTATCCTGCTCAAACTGAAAGTGATTGGTTGTTCAAACAGTTAGGAGGCGTTACAAATGA
Organism: Tetragnatha montana; assembly: GCA_963680715.1. Classification (NCBI taxonomy): domain Eukaryota; kingdom Metazoa; phylum Arthropoda; class Arachnida; order Araneae; family Tetragnathidae; genus Tetragnatha; species Tetragnatha montana. The sequence continues at coordinate 19,796,784 of OY796680.1, read as the reverse complement.
CGTCACTGGCAGCGGAAACGAGACGTCACGAGCTTTTTCCATGTCTATGTGAAGAGCCAACCTTATATTCTATAAACCTTGCTATCGTGTAATGTTATCAAGATTTCTTGAGTTTGTGGTATTTCAACATAAAAAATATTCTTTCTTCTAAAGTACACCCCATTTTCAGCTGTTTTGTAGACTTATAAACTTCTAATCGCATTCACTGTAAAAAAAAAAAAAAAAACAGTTCAAGATTTTACCAAAATTTGGTGATTTTTTCGAAATCCAAAGGGTCGAACCCAGTTGGTCTTCTGGTGGTTCAAATGACCCATCAATTTTCGACACGGGCCTGTAGTCTAACAGGTCTCCCTCTCTTTTCATCACTCCAGTGGCGCATATAGTAATTTATTTGGGTATAGGAGCCCCAGGGGCGGGTCCAGGGGGGGGGGCCCTGGGGGCCATGGCCCCCCCTGAGAAACCCTAACAAATAGCTTAAAAAACACTTTCTTAATGTTAAAATTCAAAAACTTTTCTGGGGGAGAACCCCCAAACCCCCCTTTAATATTTTGACATCCATAGGTGCCAACTTTTATAAAATATTGGGGGGGGGGGAGGGCCAGTACAAGACATTAAAGTGCCGTTTACATGGGAAAAATATTACCCGGGTAGCTACCCGGGTAAAAAGTGGGTTGAAGGGAATTTCCAACTCTACCCGGGTTACGAAATTTGAAGGCGTTTACATGAGACATGATCTAACCCGGCTTTTTCTCGGTCACGTGGTAAGAAAAGTGATCTGCCTGTTTCCATGGTTTCCAAGTTTGTTAACAAATATCTCATTTTTGTTTTTGAAAGAGAGCATCAGAATGAATTTTAAAAGAGCGTTGGCGATATATGCAAAAAATCAACGGATGATAGCAGATTTGCTTACCGAAGACCTGCGAAGATGTATGAAAGCAATCTTGTATTATTTGTTGAATATTTTGTTTATTTACTAGTAACACTTATACAATTATACAAAATTGTGTTGGCAACATTGTTTCAATTCCATCAATGTTTATTGTTTTGATTTCCGTTTTTCATCATGTTTGTAAGTTGTGCTCACAGAGTATAGATTCTAACAGAGGGTCCAAGCGGCGATTTTACTCTTTCGGAGACAATAGTTCCACCGTTATCGCATAGTGGCGCTGATGGTCCCAGTTGTCAATCGATATCATATCGATATCAAGTGGGAGGGAACAAGTCGGAACGAGTGATTCTGATTGGATATGGAACTTTTTATGGGAATTTCGCAATCACTGTTATTTTTCCCCAGATCAAGGAACTTTTCCCTAAACTTTCCCTGCCGGTAGTAAAATTTCCCCATAAATAAACATGGATGATTTGTAGTGTCTCGGTCTCATCAGTGATTGCTCTAGCAGATATTATTATTTTGCATCATTCTCCAAGTAAGTCTCATTTAACATTGTTTTATTCAATAACTTTAAATCCTATGATTAATTATAAAAATGCTTCTTTTCTAAAAATGTCTTTCTTTTGCTTTTAGAACACGTTTATGTTGAATTGTAAACAACTTCCTCCAGTTTTGATGATTTTCGTTTGGGAAAGGATAAACTGTAAGTGGGTAATGACTTTTTAATAATTTTCAAATCAATGTTTTAAAAAGCAAGATTATGTTAAGAATATTTGTTTATCAAATAAAAAAAGCAAAGGATTAAGACATTACTATAGTAAAAATTTGCCAATTATCAAATGAAAAAAAGTAAACAAAATGGGTGAATTTCCATTACAATGATCCGAAAGTTATTTAGAACTGTAAATGAAATCTTTATTTTTTTTACTAAATATCGTCTGGTAATACATATATATTTGAAGATCAATTATATGTTATTTAATGTTATAAATGGTTTGCGAGTACTACTTTGTTTCCTGAATTCATTCCTTGAGTTTTTATTAGTATGCAGTTTATTATTTTTATAAAGCAACTTTCCAATAGCTAATAAATTGCAAGTACGTTTCAATGCTATTCTTACCTTTTGATTATTTACTTTATCACTGAGTTTTGATGAGTTACTTTATTTGTGAAAATGTTATTTAATCTTATATTCGTGCTTTTTGAGTCATGTTTTTATAATTAATTTGGAACTATGCTTCTCTGGTAATTACTGTTGACTTGTAAATCAAGTCTGTATCCTTTTCCCTTATTGTATGTATATTCTTCAGTTTATTGATAACTATATTAAATGAAGCCATGATAAACTTTTTTGCAGTTTTTAATTATTTGAATAGGTTTAAATTACCTTTCTCAAGTAGTATAATCTAAGTAATGGTTGAAATTTTGAAATATGTTTTAATAAAAACTATAACAAAGCATGGTTTGGGAATGCAGGCAATCACTTTAAAATACTTATTTTGAAAAAAATCTGATAAATTCATCAATTTTCAGGGGCTTTTGAATCTGCATTGGTTGAATTCAAAGCTATCAAGAATGATTGCATTATATTACCCTGCAGTGTCAAAATTGTTATTGAGTTATTGTTATTCAAAGTTATGTTTTTTATGTAAGAGGTTTTAAGCTTAGGTTGAGTATTGTGTGCCTGTGAAAGCAAAAGCTTTTACATAAGTCAGATACTAAAATAAACAATAATCTGATAAAACATTTAAAAATATAGAAATTATCTACTATCTCAAATTCTATTGTGGAATAGGTTGGCAAAATCCCTGAAGGAAGTCAAGGCACTTCTATGTCTAAATCATTGAAATTTCCTGTTGATTTTTTAAAAGGAAAAATGCTTTATTTGCAATGACTTAGAAATCACTACTAATCATTTTTCTTAGTCAAATTCTGTTATATTGTAACTGGGATTTTTCCCACTTGTGTCATTTTATTTAATTTCAATTTGTCTTATATTTTTGCATACATCCCTTCAACTAATTGGTTCTTAAGATATCAGAAATGCTTTACATAAAATTTGTCTAGTTTTTTGTAATATCTGTAAATATCTGTTCAATAAACTATTTTTTATTACTACTTGTATTCACTGTGTTGAAATTAATATGAAGTAATTATTTTCTATGTTTCTTCCAATCTTTTCACCTAAGAAAAATTATATTTGGGTATAATTTATGGTGTTGTTTTATTTATGGATAATAGAATTGTTTATATTATAAATCACCATATATTCATTCTACCTCACCTGCAATCCAGTTCAGTTTTTGAATATACTATAGCATAATCTAATGTGAAATAAGTTTAATAAATTTACTACTGTTGAATAACCAAAAAAAAATAGCATTTTGTTTGCAAAATGCTAAAAAATGCACTTAAATCATAATCACTCAGTTAATCAACTCATTGTTTTAGTTTAATGAAAAAAGATAAACTCGCGATAGAAATAGATAACAAAAACTTCAATTGGTGAAAGTAAAATTACAAAGATAATTCAATTTCTAAGTCTAGAAATTATTCAGATCAATCGCTGTAAAAGGCGATTTCCAATTCAAAAGCCGAAGTTAGAAATTTCCTCTTTCCCCAGCGCATGCTCAAAAGACACACGTAGCTGTTTGAAAACTGGGAAAACAGAAGAAATCTTTTTCCCTTTGTAGAGATTTGAGTGACAGGTGAGGGATGATAGCTGGCCAGGTGGGCGGGGTTAATAGAGAAAGAGGAGGTTGCAGAGAGATAGATTGCATGCGAATTGAAGAGAGTCAATAACGTTCGTCCTGCACTGTCGTCCTGTTCTCTGGTTAGTTCCACCGTTATCGCATAGGGGCGCCACGTTCTATGGGAAAAACCATGCTTTAAAAGTTGCCATTAGCGTCTATGGAGATGGACCCTCTGTTAAGCTCTATACTCTGTGGTTGTGCTTGTCTTAAAAAATAATGGATGTTTATTAAACTTAACGTTTTATCTTCACATTTCAAACTGCATTTGCTACTTTCTACATTATTGATGTCCATTACAAATTATATCAAAACAATCAACAGAGCACACACAAACAATTAAATGGCGGACTACACAACACGCAAGGTAGTGTGGGATGGGACACGAAATGCATCATGGGAAAGGAGGGTACTACCCGGCAATTGACTAGGATTGAATCCTACCCGGCTTTTTCCTATCTTTTTCCCTTCGTAGGGAATGCCGGGTAGAAAAGAGGAGTAAGAGCCGCCTTTTACCCGGGTAATTGGCTCATGTAAACGGCACTTAAAAAACATAAAATTAAAAGAAACAACCATTAAGTTTACGTGCCTAATTACCTAATTTTGTATCAGATTAATAGATTAAATTTCGTTACATGTCCCTTTAAATATCGCCAAGGTGTAATATTTTGAGGTGCATTTAATGTAAAAGTTTTGTGTAATAATGCGAGCTCGAAATAAGATGGGGGTCTGGGCGATCTCTCCCAGAAAAATTTTAAAAATTTCTCTGTTAAAAGTAGCATTTCAGCTTAATTCCAAAGTTTGGGGGCTCTCCCCAAGAAAATTTTTAAAATTTGACCCTTAAAAGAAATTTTTAACACATTCTGAGACCTTTTGTGGGTTACCCTCTCCCCAAATAACCGGCGCTCTTGAAGGGGATTCCAAACCAGAAAATATCCAAAGATCACAAAATATTCAGCTAACATTGGATGGGGCTCAAGCCCTCTCAAACCGGTAATACTATAGTTTAAATGGGCGTATTTGCAAAAATTTTCAGAAGAGGACTCCCGGCCCTTTTCAAAATTGGGCATCTATTTATAATTTCATCCTTGAAAATTCCGTGGTTTACATGCTTTTAAAATGAGCTGAAACTTTATTTTTAGAGGCAAATTTTCAAATATTTTCTAGGGGGCACCCCCAGACCCCCTATTAATTTCTCATGGTTACTTATTTACTGTTTTCTCCTTGAACTTGTTTCTCTCTTTTTAGGAGTACAAGAAGTTACCCTCTTTAGGTGTTATCCAATGGATACCAAATGTACAAAAATGAGTAGAAAAACTTCTATTTGAAGCCAAATTTCACAAAATTTTTTGGGGGAGGACCCCCAGACCCCCCCCCCACATTTGCTTTCGAGCTAGCATTATCTGAAGAAACCTTTATAACTATAACAAAGTTTCGCATTTTATTTATGTTATACTTGGAAATTTGGGAGCCAAACACCTCGCGAACACAAGTATTATTATGGCCTTACAAAAATGTTTCACCCCCCCCCACTTTCTAAAACAATGGCACGGGCCCTGGATATCCTCTTAGTTACTATAAACCCCTAAAAAGCTGCTTGAAAGCAAGCACTCTTCAAAAAATTTTCTGAGGCACTGAAAATTTTGAATGTAATACCCTCCGACTTTGACATGGCCCCCCCCGAAAATCTGGTCTGGAGCCGCCCTTGAGGAGCCCAAATATCTTTAAGTCTAAAAGATTTAGTCATTATCAAGCCAAAATCTAGATTTTTGCACCGGGGGGAGAGGACTCAAAAATATTCCTAAGGCCCCTCCCACGCATATTTAAAATTTGGGTTTATCTAAATGATGTCACTTTTTTTGCCAATTTTCGTACCCCTCCCCTCCCCCTATTTCACATGTCACGCTCTTAAACCAACAATATGTCCTAATATCAGGGCTTATATTGCACCGGAGCGGAGCTCCGGTACTTCTTGGTTTTCAGTAAATATTTACTGATATTTATTCATTAATCAGTAAATATTTGTAATGCTGAAATAGTAGCGCTCCGGTACTTCTTTGGTTAGAATTTAAGCCCTGCCAAATATACGGTTTGAAAATGCCCAAAACCATATAGTTACCCCACCATATAGTTTTATTTCTATTTTTCATTTATGGGGTTTAAATTGGTTTGTTTGGAAAAACGTACTTTAGAAAAAATAAATTGTGTTTTTTTGTTGGTTTTCAGCTGCAGGATGTGATGTCATAACCAGTGGCGGCTCGTAGCTAAAATTATTGGGGGTGCTGATCCACCAAGTTACACCGTATTTTAGACCAGATTTTAAACGATAAAATTACAAATAAAACTCTGGAAAACATGGATAGAAGTAACAGAAATCATACGAAAAGACGCTTACAGATGTAATCACCAAGCATCATCGTTTCTTTTTGACTTCTTCATTCACAAAATCGAAGATCAAAATCACACTTTCTTTTAATTACTCTATTTTCTATATTTTGAAATTAAAATTCACAAGAGATACGCTAAAGGAACAGAACATCCCTTTTACTTAATAAAACTTTAAAATTAAAATCTTACACATTATGCCATCCATATACGATGAGTTCCTCTCTTCAGTGGCGTCCCTAGTAGCACAAGCAGTGTCGGCGAAACTGATTTGCGAGGCCCTATACCAGCAGATTTAAAATGAATTATTGTAAAATAATTGACATTTTTTGTAATAAATAGTATTAATAGCTTAATTAATTAACAACTTAATTAATTTTCATTAAGATTAATTAAAATGTTAATTAATTTAATTATAAAATCTAGTACTTAAGGACAAACAGAGAGCTAATGGCAATTTTATTCACAAATCTCGTAAAATTAAACTATTAATTACAGAAATAAATATTTTAACTGATTATTGCTTTTTACTTTTTATTAATTTCTAAATTAATATAAATAGCTTAGTCCAGGTAATCTGTGACTTAACCGGTTAAAAATTACTTTTGGTTTTTCAAATTACTTTGGGTTACATAGAAAGAGAACAACCCCTTGTCACACCCATAATGTTCAAGGGGAAAAAACATTTTAAATAGACGTCTTAATTTCTAAGGGGGATGGAGGTCCTCCCCCAGAATTTTTTTGAAATTTCCCGGGAAAAACGATATAAAAATTGATCTCAAAATTATGGCCCTGAATTGGGAAGCCATGATACTACCCTCAAAAAACTATTATTTATTCTTCTTCACTATGAATTATTTAAATTTCATTTTTGAAAAGCTCTCCCACAGTAAAATTTTTGAAATTTGACCCTAAATTTGATCTCTTTGAGCCATTGGCCGTGTATTTTTTAGCTTCTGCATTTTAGGGGGATAATTACTCCTTAAACCTATCCATTTTCTACAAATTTTCATATTTTAGAAACTTTAACCTTCCTCTCGGGTATAATTTAAAGACCAAAGTAATGGTTTTTGACCCTAGTTTAGAAGTTAGATTTTTGACGGTTTTGAAGAAAGCGAGGGTTTATTTTGTTTATAAGAGCGCATTTAAAAAAATGTTTGGAGAGAAAAATTTCTGGAGTGTGCTGCACTTCCACACAAAAATTATGGGGGGTGCTCGAATACCCTGCAGTAAGTACCCCTTGTATAACGTACAAAGAAAAGGCCTCAAGCTTGGACTCTAAAAAGGCCTCGCGCTGACTCTAAAAAGGCCTCGCGCTTCAGCTCCAAAAAAAAAGCTGCGTACCTGGGCTCCACAAAAGGCCTCGCGCACGGGTTCCAGATAAATGAATACATGAAAAAACGTAATTGAACAGACATTATATCTTTGTAGTTAAACATGGAATCAAATAGTTTAAATTCTTGCGAGGCCCTTAAAGTGCGAGGCCGTCGGCGGGGGCCGACGTCGCCGACGCCTAGTTACGCCTCTGCCTCTCTTGCACGCTACTAGAATGACTGAAAAATTGCATTATCCAAAATCAAATTTGAAGTAAAAAAAGAATAACATTCGTGAATAAAAAAAGTAGGAAAAAATAAGATATAATACTGATATGTCAAATTAGCTGAATAGAATTATTTATTACTGTTTGATCGTAGACCAAATGTAATCTATCTAGTACCAAAACCTAAAAAGACCATCTTCTGCAAAAATTTTTGTTATTTAGCTCCTAAATTATTTAATGCCTTACCTACAGACATACAAAACAGCCCTTCGAAATATTTATTTAAGAAGAGGTTAAAGGATTTCTTGTTTTCTATTGATAACATCGAGAGTTTCTTTTCTTTGTAGTTATTCATCATTTTCCTTTCAAAGTGTTTGTTTATTTACTCAAATATATGTCAATGTCTTTTTTTTTGTTTGTTTTTAATTAATTTCATATATCTGCTAGTAAATATTTTATGTACTGCAATCATATGGCCAGCAGTAATTATAATTTACTGGCGCCCTGTTTGCCACACCACTTCTTTATATTTCTTTGTTTCCTTTCCTTTTTTTATAAATTAAACTTTATGTGTGAAATGTCTATATGTAATAATACGGTCACCTACATGGATCGAGTATGATCCCAGGTGACTATAAACATTTGTTGTATTTGTTCTTTATTATAAATAAATAAATAAATAAAAAAAAAATAAATAAATTGAAAAAGCTTGAGAAAATGAGTAAAGTTATTAGCACTATTTTTACCACCTTTAGCACGTGGTACCTGACGATTGGCCGGCGGGCCAAGCTAGCGGATATGCACACGACCGTCTCGCCGGTGTAAGAAGCCTGCCAAATGCGCATGCGTGTGGACTTGACTTTATTGCTATGTGCATGATACGCAGGAGGGGAGTGCCAACATTTGGCAACTTATCGCTTTTAACGGGTTTGTTTTTTTACACTCGTGTTTGTTTACTTTATCTCTGGTTCATTTTATATCTCGTTGCGCTTAGCTTAGGGAACATTAACGAACGTTTTATTATCATGAAAAGAAAAATCTGAAGTATTTTAAACAACAGTATTTGTTAAGTTTGTCTAGTTTACTTATTTTTCATCAACACTTTTTAATTAATAGATTTACAAGCCTGAATATTAATCAAAACTATAATTGTTGTCGTTTTGTTTTTTGGATTCCGGTCACATATTTTCCGTCTTGTGTACGACTTGTTATAAAGTCCCTCTCTAATTGTCTTAAAAAGATCACTATTTACATTTTTATAATAAACTAAGTAGAGTGCATAAAATATACATTTCTTGGGAATCATATCTTTGGTTATGAAATGGTGTCTTTATGAATTAATTATATTTGCTTTAAGTTTGAGTTAAGTTTTTTCTTAAAATAATTTTATTGTTCTTTGTAGTACCACAAAACAAATAAATGATCCAAAGTCTGAGTGCTTATTTCGCAATGCTTTTCACCTTTTTCTCACAGCGGTGAAAGAGCAACTCAACCACGTGTTGTTGTGTTCGATCAAGTGGAGAGGAGACGTTTATCTATCCAGTCGCCAAATCTGTGCCTGAAACGCATCGCTATAATAGGGTTGCAAAAGAAGAGAAACAGCCACGCATGCGCATTTGGCAGGCTTCTTACACCGGCGAGACGGTCGTATATGCACACACTCTAAGTTTATACTAACACTACCAGGCCCGCCGACAGGGGGGGGGCAAAGGGGGCACTTTCCCCCGGGCCCGGGGATTTTCCCAGCCCTATAGGGGCCCGTAAAGAATCTCCATCTTGAGATACACTACTAAACGTTCTGAAACAAGAATACCCATTCATAGATTTTTTCCCCAACTACCCTTCTTCTTCCTGAGAACGGGCCCCGGGCCCCCCTCCTTCCTGGAATGCAATCTCCAACGTTTCGAAACTCAGCAAACTAAGATAATTACCACCTGCAAGCTGCAATACATTCCAAGAATTGTCACAAGATAAGGCACGGACACCCCCCCAACCCTGCATGGAAAGGTCTTTCGTTAGCCAAAACAAACAGGAAATGAGCCTTCCTCTTGACCGACCCCAGACACAGAGGACAGTGGAGAAGTTTCAAGCCATTTACCCATGCAGACATGTGGATGTAGAAAGCGTAGGTTGTTTCAAAGTTATCGTTTGAAAAAGTTTTTAACGATAGTCTTCTGAGATAGACCGTACGTCTAGGTGAGTTGTATTCATTTTTTAAGCATAATACACATTTCAGCTATCAAATACAGTTGAAAATATTATACGTATTTGTATTTTTCTAGTTGTTTCTGTCTCTTGTTTTACATATGCTAGAGGGTTTTAAAGGCATTGCTGTTTGTTTAATTTTCTTTTAAAAAATGGAAATTTTCGATAATGAAAAGTTTTATAAACCATAAAAAAATTTACTTAGAGAACAAGAAAATTTATTCCATTATTAAATGAAAATAAAATTGAAGAATCGGTTGAAAATAGTATACGTATTTTGCATTTTACTAGGTTGTTTTTGTCTCATGTTTTGTATATATTGGTTTTGGGGGGAGAGGTTTAAAGGCATTGCTGTTTGCTTAATTTTTTTTTAAAAAAGGAAAATTTTTGACAGTGAAAAGTTTTATAAATCATTAAAAGAGAATTTATTACACTATTAAATAAAAATAAAATTTAAGAATCAATGAATTTTAAATTGTATTAAAAATTATAGTATATGATGTCTGTTATTAAGGCTGTCCCAAAATTAATTAATACCTTTACAAAATTAATAAAAAATAAACTAAAGGAGATAAAAACATACGGTTTGTTGCTAACTACTCTTTTAGCCTGGGAGTTTTTTATACGAAACTAGCGCTTTCAGCGCTAGACCCGGCGTTGCCCGGGCGCAGTAAAACTTTATATAAATACCTATAGCGCACGCGTTATCCCGGCGTTGCTCAGACATTATTGACGGGCTGCGCCCGTACTAAGTTCCTTGGACAGAATCTCATACACTTTGAAATAGTTGGGAAGTCATATTTGTTAAAAAATATTTAAACTTAAGGTGCAACAGATTTAGTAGAGCACCTAGACTCCAACACAAAGAGGCCCGCTGCAAACAGTTAAATGAATATAATCGAAGAATTAAACAAAAGTCAGTAAATGTATAAAAAGCCAGAGTGATTTAAAGGCACAGCTCAGTGCCTGCTCTTAGCTCATTAATTCAAAGATTGACATTTTTATGGTTTTTTTTTATTCTGAAGAGCGTTATCAAGAATGTGTTTCTAAATGAATCACTCCTCTCAATAATATCAGCTTCTTTCTTTTTTTATTTTATCCTTATTCAATCGCTTCCGCAAGCTTTCTTTTTTTATTGAACAACGGATTTTTCGGCCAATCATATGCTTTATCAAAACAGCAGACGGATTTCTTCATTTTATATATTAAGATTTCATACTCCACAGAGACTTAAAAATTAAGGGTTTAGGAATGTTTCTTATTCAAAAATACATATTATGCTTAATAAATTGCTTAAAAACAATTTTTTAACACAATTTTAACTAGAAAGAAGGGTTCAATATAATTTTTATTCGATTCTTGAATTATTAATTATTTCAGATTTTAATAAACTTGTATTTTTACTCTATTACTAAATGTCACAATACAAATTGTATTGTACAAGTTTACAATACAAATTGTATTGTAAACTTGTATTTAATAAACTTGTATTAGAAATAGTAATTTGGGCTATTGTTTTCCATTGAGTTCATATTTTTCTAAAAACGGCTGATTAAAACAATTTTTTTTATGAATTTGATTAAATTTGGATTCTTCCATTAGAACTGTTATTTAATGCGTTCTAATCTGAATAGAACAATAAATGTTCTTGGTCTAAAAATACCTTTTATATTAATCATGAATGAACTGTTTTTTTAATGAATAAAAATTAAGATGTTTTACAAAAAGTTTGATACAGAAAAGTTTAAGTGTGCATTTTTAAATTGGATTAAAGGTGTAATAATTAATTTGTTTGTTTCATGTATACAGTGCGAAAAAAGTGATTTTTCTAAGCTTTAAAGTTATTTTAATTTTCTAGAAAAAGGAGGTGTGAATTAAAATAAACTATAGTGAACTATAGCTGTTATGGTGTAAGTTTAAAGGTCAAGGATAGAAGGAAGCTGAATAGTACTTATTCTAGACTAGATCCTGTTAATATAAAGCTAAGGTAATTATTTAATAATTGTTTCTGTAAAACTATTTTGGAAAACTATATTGGAAAATTTGGAATTAGTTAAAAAATTGTTTATAAAATTACAACAGAGCTAGGTATGATTATCTCCATTCAATATATCTAGAGGAAAGCTTCCCAAGTGAGAGATGGCACTTTAATTATATCAATTTATTGTTATGTGATAAATGATTCAGTAAAACTTAAAAGTGGGATTTTGTATATTATTTACCTCCTTGAGAGAGAGAGATTCGAAATTCATAATACTTTTATATGAAAAAAACCCCTAAAAATTTGTATTTTAATTAAAATTCAAAATGTCCCTCATTTGCGATACGCGTCTCCTAATATGAGAGTATTTAATGTCATGAAATGGTCTTAAAAGTGTTGTTAACATCCTAAAATACATCCATTACATACTTAAAATACATTTTAAATGTCACATCTTAAAAGTGAATTCATAGGGAAGAACGGGACACATTCCCACAAAAATAACATTTTTGGCTACTTCTCCATATATTTATAAAATATTGAAACAAAAACTGATTTATTCATAAGTTTACAGCATTCCTGAAATTTAATATAGTATTTCTTAAATCAGATAAAAACTTAGCGTAAAAGTTTTCTAAAAGCATTAAACAAAATATTCTACAGCTGGTTTTAAAAGAACTTTCATAAATAAATGCATAAAAACAAGACTAATATTAAAGAATATTAAATAAAAACACATTTTAGACGGAAAACAATAATTTTTAAAACTTATCAAATTTCTATCATATCAGTTAAAACTGGAAAAATTCTAAAAGCTTTGAATTTTAAGTTTAATACTAAAATTATTTTAACTAATTAAGCTTAAAGTACCTTAAAATACTATATGTAAAGTCTGAAAATGCGTTCGAAATAAAAAAAAAAAGAATTAGAATGGATTTTTAAACTGTTCGAATGTTCCTCTAGTTTGAATATAGGTTGGTGCTGGCGTTCCTGACTTCCAAAGGTTTCAGGTAAGATATTGAAATTTTTTAGAGAAAACCATTGAGGCGCTTACAATGAGCTAAGTCCAACATTGGAGTTAGCTCGATGTTCCTCCAAGTGCCTCAATTACTTAATATGTGTGTGTGCAATAACTCTATGGTGCAAAGTGATTCTTTCAAAACAAATGTAGTTTGAAATAGTTAGTTATTGTATTGTTCAAGAAACTACTACCTATTGTACTAGTTCCATGAAGAAAACCTACCTAGGAAGAAAAGAAATACTCGAACAATTATTTAGATTTCCACAAAGATTGAATACTTTGAACAACTCTTAGTATAATAAATTAATGTATAGTGGTCAGATATGTGTACAGTTTCGTTTTAATTATGTCAAAAGTGATAGATATATGTAAAAATATTATGTCTAATTAATTTTAAGGTAGTACGTAAAAGTAAAGAGGGCCCGGGACTGTCGTTGCCCCGGGGCCCGCTGTGGCTCTCGGCGGCCCTGAACACTACAGTACCCCATATATTTTTTCATGAGAAAATAAGTTATGTCTGGTGGCCCTGGGATCTTGGACTACTCGTTTATAGATGAAAAATTTAAATTGGTTGAATGTAAAAAATACCGGAATCGAACAATTGTATCGCTTTCTGCTCAGATATGCGAGGTTTTTGCCTAATTTTCACCCCTTAGACCCCACTTGCGGCCCCCCTTTCTATACCGATTCTTGTTCGTCTTGATGTACCCTACCTCCCCTAGAAGTTATGAAACATTTATCTGAAACACCCTGTATATCACTATGGGAAAAGTTTATGGAACTGAGATAAGGGTGTGACACTAATATCTACTGATGGGTCAAGATTGAATAACAAAACGTATTATGCAGTAGTAGTGTTTACTATTGGTAAAATCTGAAATTTTAAAGCGATAGAAATATAACTATACCTACATATTATAAGATTTAATGATAGATAAGAACTAACAGGGGTAGCAGTGATATTTTAAAAAAATATAGGATTTTTAAAAAATATATATAGGAGTCTTAAAAAAAACACGAAAAGCTTTATTCAGGGTTCATACACTTCTTGAGGAAAAAAATTTCAAGGACTTTTCCATTCTACCAGATGAAAAATTCAAGGCTAGCTGATGTTGTTTACCACCATTTTTTTTATACTAGTGTTTCATTTTGTGCAACTTTATCTATTAAACAGTATAATAACAGCAAATTTTCGTATAAGTTCCTAGCTACAAAAAAGGTTTTGAATAAAAATTTAATTAAGCTATATTATATCAACAAAATATTTTCTGTAATTTTTAAATGAACCTAACAGATTTAAATTAAAAAAAAACCTACCTTATACTTTCAATAAAACTGTAAGTAATCATCAATAGTTAGTCTGACTCAAAATGTGTAAATTGGACAGAAAATGAAAAACTAAAACACTGACAGGAGTATATAAAAACTTTAGCCCAAGAAGTTTAATTTCAAACTCAAAAAATTACTCATATGGAAGATTTTGTATGACTTTCTTTCTGATAAATTTAAATAATGCTTAAATAATATTATTTACCTTAAAATTTTCATATACCCTATTAACCTCACACCTTGTAATTCTTTATTTGATATTAAAACTATCAATTTCCAACTATAAATTTCTATTTGCATTCTTGCAAACAACAAGAAATTCCTCTAATAATTTTTTCAATTTGCCAGCTAATTATTGGACACATTTGAACTACAATAAGTGAACCAATGTCTATGAAGTGAACACTTTCTCCTAAAACAAGCATTTAAAGCCAAGGTTACTGACGCAAAGTAAGAAAAACTCTTCCGTCAAGTTGTTTCTTCTGCCCGCGTCCACGCCGTCAAAAAGCCAACTTTACAGGCAAACGTCCGGAAGCATGTATGAAAATTCGGGATTTTTGATTTAAATTACGTACCGTTATAGGATTTCCTGATTTTAGGGAGAAACTTCCCCGTTCTTTAAGGAATGGAACGTTTTCAGCGCGAATTTGAGCGCACCGAGCAAAATTATAGGAAATATAGGAGGCTTATCAAAATATAGGAGGTTTTTTACTAATTTTTCAAAAGTATAGGATTTATAGGAAAAATAGGAGGTCTGCGACCCCTGAACTAATTTTAATGAGAATGTTCTTGCTGACCCCTGAGCAGGGCCGTGTTGTGGAAAAATCACGCCCGGGGCGGATGGCTTTTTTGGCGCCCCCTGGCTTTTTTGCGCCCCCTCCCAAATATAATTTCGTTACATTATTCTCAGATAGATTCGCAAAAAAATATTTGGGCAAAAATTTGGCGCCCCCTGAACACGTTCATCGTGGTTCCATTGGAAAGTATAATCTACGAAGTCCAATGCTAAAATAATAAATTGAAAAAAAAAAATAAATAAATTCGGGCACAAATTCAGCGCCTCTCTTGAATACCTGAATACTGCGCCCGGGGCGGACGCCCCCTTCGCCCCTCCCTTAACACGGCCCTGCCCCTGAGGGTCCATATGCACCACTTTGGGAACCAGTGCTCTAGAACCTCACTTTAAAAAACTGTGATCACACAAAAAAGACAGCTGTATAAAACACATAACACCTCATAAAATAACTAATTCAACAGGGGGAAAAATAAACCAGGTTTTCACAGGACACAATTCCTTTGGAATATACCCAAAACAGATTCCACAAACAAAATATAAATTTATGCCATGAAGGAATGTAGAACATGTTTTTTAATATACCCAAGCAGTGGCATAACTAGAGTTGACTCATGGGGGGTGTTACTCCAACCAGTCAACCCCTCCAACATATTACTCCCTTTTAAAAAATTGTCTCATAATATATAGGTATAGTATAAACATTTATTTTTTGCAAAACTTCATCTAAGAGGCTTTACTTTGGGAAAACACAGTATAACAGACGTAAAAATTTTATAGGGGGTTCTCCCCCAGAAATTTTTAAAAAATTAGTCTCTCAATGTAGTGTTTCAATTCATTTTGAGGCCCTTTGGGTTAGTTCCTAAAATAACCGTTGCTTGTGAACCGCCTTCCTAGTAAAGGGAAATTTTTTCAGGTTTTAGAAACCATCGATGTAATGGGGGGGGGGGTTACAACCCCAATAACCCCCCCTCGTTACGCCTATGTGCCCAAGAGCTGCCAAGATCAGAACGGAATTACTTTCCCATGAACAGCACATCAGAGAAATATTGGGGACTAGAAGAGGACAAGGCTTTTGAGAGTGAGGCAGGGTTCATACACTTTTTGAGGCAAAAAATCCAAGGATTTTCAAGGCCTTTTCCAGGCTACCAGATGAAAAATTCAAGGCTGACCGATATTGTATGTAACCTTTTTTTAAGTAGTACTCAAGTTTCATTTCATACAATTTTATCTATAAAACAGTTTAATTAAAGCAAATTTTCATACAGGTTCCTAGTTACAAAAATAAAGTGGTTTGAATAAAATTTTAATTAAGCTTTTTATTAACAAAATATTTTCACGTAATTTTTAAATAAATAAACCTAACAGATTTAATTTCAAAAAATAAAAGACTACCTTATACTTGCAATAAAACTGTAAGTAATGATCAATATTTTTCATGATGCATTGACTCAATGTATAAATTGGGCAGAAAATGAAAAACTGACAGGAGTAAAAAAACTTTAGTCTAAGAAGTTTAATTTCAACCCCTAAAAATTACCCATATGGAAGATTTTGTAAGACTTTCCTTCTGATAGAAAATTTAAATAATGCTTAAATAATATTTACTTTAAAATTTTCACATACCCTATTATCTACACACCTTGGAATTATTTGTTTAATATTAAAGCTCTCAAATTCAAACCATAAATTTGTATTTGCCTTCTTGCAAACAACAAGAAATTCCTCTAATATTTTTTTTAATTTACCAGATAAATATTGGACACATTTGAACTACAATAAGTGAACAGTTTCTCCAAAAACAAGCACTTAAAGCCAAGGATATTGACGCAAAGTAAGAAAAACGCATGGAAAAACGCGATCGCGAACCGTCTGTCGAGTTGTTTTTTCTGCCTGCGTCCATGCCGTCAAAATGCCACCTTTACAGGCAAACGTCCGGAAGGATGTATGAAAATTCGGAATTTTTCATTGAAATTCCGGACAGGAGGATTTCAGGACATAATCAGCAGACACCCTGAAATCTTTTTCTGGCCAAAAATGTCAAGGCCTAAATAAAATTCAAGGATTTTCAAGGCTCTTAGGGTAAAATACGTTTTTTCAAGGACTTTCAAGGCCTTGAAATAGAAAATTTGAAATTCAAGGACTTTCAAGGCCGCGTACGAACCCTGGAGTGAGGGAGGAGGAGTTGCTTCTTGAGAATCAGAACTGAGATATGAATGAACTGCAGGGGATAATGTAGGAGAGTAACTGTAACATAACCCTTTCAACTCTAGACTGCCCGAAATTCTCAAATCCTACGGAAAACTTGGAGCAGTTAGAACTGAAAGGATTATGAATTTTCAATTGAGCAGCACTATTACCATCCTCCAAAGGGCCTACATGTTTTGGGCCTTTGGTCCAAATCATGTAGGCTTTGACTCAGTAGATTTACACTGTTTCACTTTTGTGGTTCATCCTGAATGATCTTCTCCAATGAATTTTTCATTGTAAAGTAAATCTTAGGATTGAATAGTGAAAGAACAGTTTACATTTGTAAAGTTCAAAAAACGGTTATCTTGGAGAAAAAGATGAAATCTTAAAATTTTAGGTGGTTAATGAATGTAACCTTAAGGGCACATGATTTTCATTAGGGGACATCCATAAATTACGGGAGTTTTTTTTCCAAAATCTGGACCCCCCCCCCACGTGAGATTTACTTACAACTTTTTTTAAAAAAATCCTTTCTCATACTTAAAAAACAAAGAAAATCGTATAATTTCCAACTTAAAAAGTTTGCGTGAGATTTTAATCGACCCCCCTCCCTTTTTGACCTCACGTAATTTATGGATGTCCCCTTATTAAGTGCAGGCCAATAGATGGGGCAGTATTTAAATTAATGTTTCTCGCAGGTAAAAAATGAAAATGAGACCATTTCAACAACTTGAAACGCATTTTTGGATTACAGGCCCGATTAGTTTTTTATTAATGCAGCCTGTGCATTGTTAATTTAACAGGTTAAATTTATTTAATTAAGAGACACCTAAAACTTACTAGAGTTTTATTGATGATTACAACACAGTACAAAAAGAATTCCAGATGTGCTTCATTTAAACTTAGTCCTATAATAAACAAACTACAAAAGAAACACAAGAGAAATTTTATATGAACCAATGGATCAAGCCTCCCATTCCTCGTAAAAACTGCATAAAAGTTTCAAAACCTTAGTTGACTATACATTATATACATGGATCTCCAATAGAATTGTCATTTCATTATGTGACATTAGTTATGCATTCAGTCAGACATATCATTCCTAGTTTGTTCTTCTTGGCTAGGAGCAGGCCCTTGCAGAGGTCTTCGAAACAGTAAAATATGAGGTTCTGTAAAAAAAATTTAGATTAGCTTTTTGTGCATGAATGTATGAAACTAACAAATATTATGCATTTACTATTGTACTACTACTTACTGAAACACTTAACCGCATACCTGCCTGAGAAAGTGAAAAATTAGGATACTAGTAAAATGGATTCCATGATTGATAACCTGAATGCATTGGGATTTTTAAAAGTATCTTAGGGCATCTTTCTGGTTTATTTGTTACTTTATGAATTTATGCTTTTTAGTATTTAAAGATCTAAGGGTTTTAACGTGCAGCTTAGAACCACTATTCCCTGGATTATAATTTTGATCTATCTTTTAAGTTTTGGAACTTTAAGGTACAGTTTGTATTAAAAATAAAACATCCTAGCATACCTGCCAACTTTTGAAAACTTGCATCAGTAAAACTTTTTGCATAACGTTACAAAACTACCTTATCTGATAACCAACTGACTTATCCCCCTTCACAAAATTCGTACTACAAACCAATTTGGTTACATGAATATCTTGTACCCTTTTTCCCAAACCATTTGATTTAAATTTCTGTTTGGAATCAATTTTAAATCAAATGTTATGATTATAGCTTTTATAAAATTTTTTCTAAATTTCCATCAACATTTTCAGCAGCATGTGATAAAGATTAAATGAAATAAGCTTGAGTTGCTACGATTAGAAAGCGAGGAGAAACTTTTCCGCGTTAAAAAGCCTCAATGCTAATTGAGGGAGACGCGATGATGAACCACAGGTCCGATCTCGGTAAAGTTGTTTTTTCCGCATTGCGATCGGAACACCGCGGAAGCAAACTTACCGGGTGAGCGCGCGCCAAGACTCGCGGACGAATCCGAAAAAGATTTGCAAAAAAAAATTAAATTTCACTCAATAAAAGAATAAAAATTGATAAAATCGTAAGAACAGGGATTAGGAGATGGTTTTGAAGTAAAAAGATATTAGAGAAAATCGTTTAGGTTGCGAATGTTTTGCATTTTCATGGATAGTTTTGTGGAAAGAAATGCAAAATCCGGAAAATTTTCTGATCCATCCGTACAACCGTAAAACTAGACAGAAATCCGTAAATTTTACGGACAATCCGTAAAAGTTGGCAGGTATGTCCTAGTATAGTCTCAAGTCAAGATGAGAAATTATCTACATTTTTTTTTCAATTACTTTTTCTTAAAAAAAGTATATATTTGAATTTGATTTAACACAGTAGTTATTTTACTACAGGATCAAATTATGATTAATTTCCAGAAGGCACAATTAAAGTAAACTGTTTTATTTCATCCCAATTCTGAACAAATTTTTGTTATTCAGGCCATAAACAATTTTCATAATGTTTTCAGAAGTGAGTCAATTTTCCTGTCAGACAGGAATTTTTAAGTAATGTTTAATAATTTATTATCTTATAAAATAAAATTCAATGTGTTTGTCTGATACAAATCTACAGTTTTCTTCCGATTTGCACCAAACTTGGATGTGAAAAAAATTCATATAGGCTATAGTTTGAAGTTCTAGAAAGATCCTTTTTATAGTCCAGTCGCAAAATGAGAAAATAGGCTTGAACCTGGAAATAGGGTACAACTAATATTTTATGATTGATTCTAGTACTATTTGATGTACTGAAACATAATATGAGGGGTGCCAGAGTGGCACCTTTGGGCAAATTTAAATATCGAACGTCAAAGTTCTATTTAGTAAAAATAGTCCATTAACCAGGAAAAAAATATAGTAGTCGTTTTTTCGACAGATTTGTATGTTTTTGAGGGTGCTGAATCCGAATCTGACATTTTCAGCTGAAATTTCGAACGGCTTCATTGAGAATTTTCGAGATTTTGTCAAAATTTCACCCTTTTTTACGGTTTTATGCTCATAAAACAAAAGCTACGGGTTTTACAAGAAAATGTCCAATCACAAAATTAAAGTTTAATAAACAGGCTACAAAAAAGTCAATTGTAACATTTTTGTCAGACGAATAGTTTTGCCGCTACAGCCCGCCAAAAGAAGAGGCAATTTTGACCAGATTGGGAAAAATTCGGGATGTAGTGCCTGCATCTCGTGATTGGGTGCAGCTTGGAAACATATTATGTACCTAAAATGAATGTTTTTCTAATTCGTACGATTAATTCTAGTACTATTTGATATAGGGGAGAGTGGGGCACCTTGGGACACTTTTTACTAAATTATTTTTCTAATTTATTTATACTGTTATATTTATTCAAACATAGCTAATATATTAAATATAGTCCTTTGCGCATCTAATAAAAAAAGTTCCGACCAATTATCTCTTTTAGGGAATTCATAATAACAAATTTAAAAAACCTCTTTTAATGTCCCAAGGTGCCCCACTAGTGGTCCACCTTTGAACACTTCCAATAATAACATAAAAACTTATGTTATTTTGAAAAATAAAAAACTATCACATTAAATTATGATAAAGCTATGCTTACTAATCTTAAATTGGCCATCAAATTTATTTTACATTCAAAATGTTTTACTGATTTCCTCATTTTTGTCATGACGTAAATCACTGATTTTTTTGTTTCCTTCCAAAAACTTTTTCGAACCAATTTCTAAATTATAATCCTCTTAATTCTTAAATTATTTAATTCTTTAATAAAAATTAATTTTGTTTTATTCTTTGTAGTGCCTGCATCTCGTGATTGGGCGCAGTTTGGAAACATATTACCTAAAATGAGTGTTTTTCTAATTCGTATGATTGATTCTAGTACTATTTGATATACTGTATCATAATATGAGGGGTGACAGAGTGGCACCTACCTTTGATCAACTTTAAATATCGAAGGTCAAAGTTCACGGGATAAAAAAAACATATTATTGTTGCGAATGTAAGGGAGTCGGCTGACCAAAATTAAATATAGTTTTTTCCAATATTAAATACATAGAAAATTTCCATTATAGAATATATAGAATTCAACATAAAATATGAAACATTGAATTACATTAAATATGAAAAATTGAAACTTCACTTGGTACTTTGCATATGATTTAAAAAATAATTATTGATTTCAAAATTTGGTAAGTAGTTAGTGAAAGAAGGACACAAATTTTAATAACTAATAATACAATTATTCCTTCCCCTTTCAGAACAGGCATCTCACCGATGAGATGGCAGTGAACTGCTTCCCTTGATTAGTTAATTAATTATATTAATTAGTGCATAAAATATATCAGAATGTGATGCAAAATTATTATATCACACAGAAATTATAATATCAATATATTTTTGACCAGTTTCACAATATACACCACTGTTAATTCATTTAAATAAAAAAAATCAGCAACCCTGGCCTGAGCCATTTTTTGTGAATTGGTGAAAATAGGGTCCCATATTTCAGGGCCATATCCAAGGGGGGGGGGTTTAGTTCAACCCCCCCCCCCCCGAAATTTTGACATCAATTTTTATACAGCTATTTTTCTTGAAAATTATGTCTCATAAGGAGCGATATCGTCTTCGGGTATAACCCAAAGGGTCTCAAAATGAGTCAAAACCCTACTTTTAAGGGTAAAATTTCCAAAATTTTTCTAGGGGAGGACCCCCAAACCCCCTCGAAATTTTGAAATCTATTAAGTATACGGTTTTTCCTTTAAACTTGTGTGATTTACAAGGAGTGGTCCTCTTTAATATAACCTAAAGTGTCTCAAAATGAGTTAAAATGTCACTTTTAGGGGAAAAATTCAAAAAAATTTCTGGAGAAGGAACCTAAAAACCCCCTTAACATTTCGCCATGTATTACAATATACCTTCTTTTTACCTTGAAAATTCGGCAGCTTACAACGAGTGGTGCTCTATGGGTGTAATCTAGGGTCTCAAAAATGAGCTAAAACACTCTTTTGAGGGGGAAATTTCCAAAAATTTTCTGGGGGAGGACCCCCAGACCCCCCTTTTACTTCGAATTCATACATATTGTTTATACAATACTAAAATTTAGTGCATCAAAATTTCAATCCAGTGTTGTCATCTAAAACTTAACATATAAAAGTACCCCGTAAGGAGGTACTACCTCAGAAAATATTTGAGTCAAAACCCCCCCCGAAACAAAAGTCTGGTTACGGCCCTGCCATATTTGTAGTATTGTGAAAAATAGTGTCCATTTAAAGCAGTGGTTTCGAACTCACAGAAGTCCATGGACCACTAAGTCAAAAATTGGAACCTTCACGGACCACCCTTCGTAGCAATTAGCCCCTTGCACAAACTTGGTGTAGCCAGGGCTTCATATTTACTTATAGGCAGCGTTCGAAATTGGGGCGGTTTGCTGGTCCGGGACAACTAAAAACGGCTTGGACCAGTGGAATTCGAAAATCACTGGTCCAACGGATCAGTGATTCGGAACCCGACATGGAATAGGGGAGCCCCCGGCGAAAAAGATAAAAATATTATTAAATATGTATTATTTTTAACATTACTATTTGGTACTCACATTCAGTGCAATAGCTACTTTATAATAATAGTTAAACCGGTCCCTTTTCAATTTGTCGGACCAGTGATTTTTGTTGCTGACCAGTAAAATTTGCAAAGCACTGGTCTGCAGGACCAGTGTTTTTTTCCCCCAATTTCTAACACTGCTTATAGGTAGGTACATTGTTACAATGCACAATGTCTGAATACAGGTATAAAACTGAGTAAAAAACTAGGTATACTAAACTATTAAAAAATCATTCATTATCTAACAATAGTAAAAATATTTTTATTTGAGGATTTATTGTAATTTTTAAACATACATGTGATTACACTGATAATAAATTGGCTGAAAGTATTTTTTTAAAAAATTATCATTTCAATTTTCCTTTATTTCAAGTAGATGAGGTCCACCGGCTTCTACTTCCCGAGATCCAATCATAAAACAAAAATTAACGAGTCCAATTTTTTAAGGTAAAATGAATCGTCAGTTAGAAGAAGGGAGAAGTCCAAAAAATGGCAAATTGACATTTTGTGCGCAAAAAAAATATCTCCAAGCTTTGCTCTACACATACACATGAGTGTTAAGAGGGGAAAAATAACTACCCCCTATCAGCAGATATAGCCCCTTGATTCTTGAATTTGCGAAATTGATGTCCATTCGTTGGATTTATTGATTAAATTTGAAATTTAACTTAATTTGTCTTTTTTTCGGCCTGGAAACTCAACCAAAATAAAATTTGAATTTAAAAGCGTTCTTTCTTTACTAATAATTTCGCCTTAATGACGCAGTTTCATAATAATTTTTAATTTTATTCGTCTTAGTCTTTCTATCTTTCACTTTTGTACTATGAACTAAGCAGAAATATAATTTAATTGTCAATTTAAGTGGTTTTTAAGATTTTTGTTCAGCTAAAATTTCATAAGGTTGAAGAAGGAAATAAGTCCATCCTCTTTTATTAACTGTAAAACATTTTTAAATAAACTTATAAACTTTTTTTGATAGTTGTTCTTCTTAACAGTGTCATGAATTTTCTGTAAAAATTTAATGGCTAATATAGGATAAAAATTCCATTACTCTTAGTTTTTTTTTCAGTTTTCTCAATAACTCCATTTTTGGACTTCAAATTTTAACTGCTTTTCACATAATTACTTTGCAAATCTTTTGTTGTTGATTTTACATAAATTCATAACCAGGCAATGCTAATATTAACACTCACAGCCAGAGTTACGAATGGATATCGGAAAGGAATTTTAAAGCAGAATTTTAGTTTTAAGCGAATTGGTGGAGGAATCACATGTTTGTTTAATTAAACCTTGATTATAATTTGGATTAAACGAATTGATTATTAGTAGAATGTGGTTGCTCCCAAGAGGTTTATCAGTATTTTAAATCAAATGCCTCATGGCTCTTAGAATTACTATTAAGAAATTAACTAAAAATCTAAGTAAAATTAAAAAAAAAAAAAAAACTTTAAAATTAATTACCAGGTTCATGGACCATATAATGAACCCATCCTTGACTTTGTTGAACACCAATACTTCGCCATTCATTTTCAGTCATCAGGTGAGTTTTAGGTACAAGTTTAGCAATTTCCTTGGGTACGATAACATGCCTGGAAATATATAACGGTTTATTAGTAAAGTCCTTACATTGAATTGATTGACTCAGCAAAAACTAAAGAAATATTAGCATATTGAAAATTTTAAGTACAACATAAGCTTTTTTTAGTAACCAAGAACAAATAACAAGATAGTTTCCATACGCAGGTACTTACTTCATAAAACTCTGCACAGCCTCTTTCCAGGCATTTGTGCTAGTATCATTAGAGATTTACTACAACATAATTGTTTTAGCACATTTTTATTTATTTTAAAATTTGATAAAATAATTATGAAAGGATCTATAGTATGATGTATTTTATAGTTTGTACTTTTATTTTATTTTTTAAATAAACATTGTTTTTACAAATTGACATTTGAAGCAGGGTTAGAAAAAAACATTTTTTTTCTGTTTTACACATGTTTTTTTTTTTACCATTGGCACAGAAATGCTAGAAAAAAAATCATGGTTTTTAAAAATTTAAATTTGATTTAAAAAGTTATACTACTTTCTAAATACAGTGCAAACAGTCAGTCCTTTTAAACGATTTTCGGTGCAAATCATGCTAATCTAATCTAATAAAATACTTTAAAAGCGATGTTTTACAAATTACACATAAAAATAATGGCACAACTTTGTTAAGAGTTCCTCACTAAATATCGCCCGGTTCTTGAAGAAAACAAAAAGTAGAAATATTCATAAATAATTTCAAACTTCTGAATTAAAATATTTAATTAGATCAATAACTATTCAGTTTATTAATAAAAGTCAGAAAAATTGGTTAAATTCTGTTAGAGTTCCCGCTAAATATAGCCCGGTTCTTTTAGACAACAAAAAGTAGAAATATTCATAAATAATTTCAAACTCCTGAATTAAAATGTTTAATTAGATCAATAACTATTCAGTTTATTAATAAAAGTTATAAAAATTTGTTGATATTTGGATATGTGTCCAAAAGAACCATGCGATTATAGCAGGAACTAGATTGAACCAAAATAATCACACGTAAAAGATACGCTGCTAGTTGTGACTGTGATATTTGAATGGTTTATTAATATATTTAATATTAGATACATTTTGATGATTTACCATCAAACTCTTTCCTTGCACCTGGCTAACCCTAAAGTAATAACTGATTTTCATAACAAAATCATGCTTTTTATCAAGCAATGTACCACTTATGTCTTGGCAATTTGGTGGTTTGAAATCAGGCCTTATAACTCAACTTAATTTTTTAAATTCTGAGTGATCCACACATAAAAATGGTTAAGTTAGTTGCATAAATAATGCGAGGAACTTGCTTAAAATTACATGTGTTGTAAACAATGTTTTTATACGTGTTTAAAACATAACATCCCTAATGATATTTTAATATTTTAAAAGCTATACTAGGCTATACTAATATTTTAAAAGCTATTTACTAAGTGTCAATGGTGCAATTTTCTGAACAAATAAGATTGAAACAAGGCTATTGAAAAATTAAAATAGCTATTATGAAACAACTCAAATAAAAGTAAAGTTCAAGACAAACAAGACTGTCAACAAGGTCTGACCCTTATAAGTTACTTTAAATACTGATTAGATTAAGAAATGAAACGCTATATATCATTTAACGATGCATCAATATACCTCAATACAACCACTTGTAAGTAAAATTAACAATGCATAAAGCTAGTCAAAAAAGCCCAGAAAGGATAAATACACTAGAGATCTACATTACGTTCCGAGATCTACACAAGTTTCCATTAAATTTTCAAAAGAACATATTGAAACAAAAATATAATAATCACAAAAAACAATTTTTAGATCTATCAAGGTCCATGATAAAGCTATCATAGATTATCTAGGGAAATATCACATACCTGTATTCAAACATATCATCGTAATATTTATCCGAGTAATATATGGACTTGTGAGACATTAGGAAAAGCTTAAAAGTAAAAAAAATCGAAATTTCCCTTTATTGAAACAGGTAATAATACTGGAATTATTATAACGTTTTAAAAAAAACGAGTTGGACAAATTCGAATTTCGCCCGTCGCTATTTTTGAAGTAAATGGTCACGGTTAAGAGGTTAAGATTTAAAAAACCGCTTTCCAAACTCCTTGAAGCAAATTTCACAGAAAAGTCCCTGGTTTCATGTCTTTTAAATGATATGACAAAATTGTTTCTTCCAAATGCTTTTTAAATACTCAAAAAGTATTAATTAGCTTTTTAGAATCAATAAAACTTTATTAGTAAGTTTTTTTTCAAAGAAATAATTAAATAGGTCTCCTCTGTCCTGCCCTTAACTGTATCCCAGTCATTATCTAATATCAAATCAAAATAAACATTGAAATGTGTCTAATCGCTGGTTATTTCAGATTCTAAAGTTAGATAGGTATTTAATTATAAATCTTCTGATCCTTGCTTGAATATTTAGGATACTTTATAGAATCAGACTCTCTCAATAGTTACCTTGATCATAATAAAAATTATGGATGATGCTTTAAAATGTGCGCGTTGTGAACACTTAGATACAATTATCAAGGAAAAAGATGATGAAATTCAGAAGTTAACTCATAAAATTCAAAATTTGAAAAACTTTTTTCAAC
This sequence comes from Tetragnatha montana, assembly GCA_963680715.1. NCBI lineage: Eukaryota > Metazoa > Arthropoda > Arachnida > Araneae > Tetragnathidae > Tetragnatha > Tetragnatha montana. The sequence continues at coordinate 19,769,920 of OY796680.1, read as the reverse complement.
TCTATTCCAAAAAAACAAAACTTTCTCAGAGTTCTTGTCTTGACAGTTCAAACAATTCTACTCATAATTGCAACTATTGTCATGATGAACCAAAGATTTGTGTTTCAGGTAAACTCATGGCGGTTTTACGAGATCCTCACTATTAAGTTTTGCACTCTGTAAAGCAGCCCACAGATGAGCAACTTGGTCATCAACCTGGTTGTCAGCTGGGTTGATGATTTTTCCACGGTACGCCAACCTCGTTGACAACCAAAATGTAAACAATGAAGAAAAAATTAATCAGATTGCAACAAATTAATATATTTTGGTACTTTAAATGCAAAATTATATTTTATTTAATTATTCTCTTGTGCTAAAATTATATTTTTTAATTTTTAATGCTTAGTTTCTTTTATTTTCCTAATAACATGTTCCGATTAAGCTCTGCCCACCAAGTTGATGACCAGATCATAACCGTTGAATTCAATCATCAACTTCCCCATAAACGGCCAACTTGGTTGCAAACTTCGCAAATTCACGACCAGGTTGATGACCAAGTTGCTCGTCTGTGGGCCCCTTAATCCAGAGTTGTCCAACTATTTTGGAAAAATGCCACTATTTGGGAAACAAAAATTAGGTGTGCCGCTTCTACTATTTCTAATCTCTATCAAAAATAAAAAAAGTGAAGATTTCATTCAGACTAATTTTACTGGATATTAAAATTAAAGTAAATATATGTTGAATCAAAGTTTTCAAAATTTTTATTTTATTTTGAGGTAGTTAATCCAAATAACTATTTTAAAAATTTTCACTAAAATTTAAAAAAAAATAAAGATGATTATTCAAATTTCACAATAGTTTGTCTTGGTTACTAAGAATGTTTTTGAATGATGTATCTTTAAATTAAACTTTAATAAAAAGTTTGTGCCAGTCAAATAAAGAAATTGGGACCCTGGTAGCAATCTGCTGTTTTTTGACAAAAGATGTAAAATTCAGTCTCATTTTATGTATCAGATCCTGATAGAGAAAGGATGAGAAAGTTATAATAGTGAAAATACATTTATTACCTGCTAATTATATGAATGAGAGGATAACTCAATTCGATCCAATCTGGATTTAATGTAGGTCAGAACAGCTAACTGGGAGAGAATGACTGAGGAAAGTGGAACACTCATTTATGACCTGACCAAAAGGATCAGCAAAACATGCATTCGTTAGGACCAACTACATGTCAGTTACAACAAATAATAGTACTTATAAGAAGCACAAGCAGCTAAAGTTATTCAAGAAAACAGAAAACAATCGCATGTGCAGCAGAAGTCTTCATTTTAATATGTACCATGGTTTCCATTGGTGATATATATTAACCTTCCTACTGCTTCTGGGGTCTTTTAGACCCCAAACACACTTTGGTGTTTGATATCTTCCGTGGATTTTAGGTTTGGTGGTTTCTAATGCATAGTATTCTTCAAATACATTAAGTTTTACAATGGGTAAAAATTTTGGAGTTGTTATTCAATTTTTAAATCACATAGGAGAAAAAGTCACATATTCCGCGCCAGGGATCTTTTAGACCCCAGGACGAATACGGTGAATAAATAACAAACAAAGCAAAATATTATATTTTTCTTTTATTCTTGATAAATTAGAGTTTTTACTTTCGTTTATGATGTCTATGGATTTCTCAGAAGATTACAATTTATCCATATTTTTATTTTTTTATGAAAAAGAAGATTGGGATAATGTGCATTGAATCGCTCATATATCTTAAAATTTGCTTTCATATTCTGAGAAACGTATGCTATTTCAATGAAATTCGTTTGAGGAAATGATAGCAGAAACAAAAAAAAAAGACTCAGACAACTGGCACCTCAATTTTCTGTGGGCTAAGTTGTTTAAAAAAATACTACTTCAATTTAGGGCTTTGTAAATATTTTTTTATTCAGCTGGAAAAATATAAACGTTTTCAAAGATTCAAGAGTATTTACTGAAATTGCGAGTGTGATTTCGAAGCTAACTATTAACAGAAAAAACTAATATTTTGTGTTGAAAGCTTAAATAAAACAAGGGAGACACTTAACTAACACATTTCTGAACTGATTTTTTGTTGTTGTTTTATTATGTACTTATTTGAATTTAAAACAAAAAAATATATAATACTGAATAAATAATTCAGGGTGATAAAGAAGCTGCTAATACATAAAAGGGAATTTATGCAACTTCATAGAACTTTAAAAATAAACTACTAAACTCTACCCGTACAACACCGGGTATATCATCTAGTGTGCTTTAAGCAGTTGAATTATATAACATTTTAAGTAAAACAACTGAACTTTTATGGTTTATTTCTGTAATTTAATTATTTTTTGAAATTTTAGACATTATAAAGAAACATGTATCCAAAAAAGAAGAAAAAAAAACCCGAGAAAAATACAACAAAAATTAAGCAAATTATTCTGAAGCATGTTTTTTAAAGTAAAAAATGATAATTCTTTGCAATATAAAATATATTTGCCCTATTATTAGAGCATTAGCCAAGTTTTACGCAGGGGGTCTATTAGACCCCACGATGGGGAATATGTGACTATTTTTTCAACAAGGTAGGAAGGTTAACCAATGGAAACCATCAAAATGCAAAAGGTGTGAAACCAAGAATTTTTCTGTCTGATCTGATAAACTCTGCATCAGCAGATGAGACTTTTTAAATTGTTTTATATCATTTATTTAATATAAAGATGAACATTAAGCTGCAAAAACTGGGGGCATATGAGAGACACCAAAAATTGAAGAAAAAAATATTTGTGAAATTGGCTAAGTTATGACACTCAAGTTGTGAAATCTTGTGTTCAATTTCAAAACCTTAGTTGGATTTAATAGTTGGAAAAAATATTTTTGATAATTTTCATGTGTAAAGAATCAATAATTTTTGTACCATCAAGATTGTGTTCCCCAAATACATTTGAAGTTTTGAAGATTTAAATAACTTTCCCCATAAGTGATCAGATTCTTCCTATTGTACAGTAATTTTTGATTATGTGATAATTGTTTATATGCTAAAGTTATTCACTGGAATTGTTTTTATTTTAGTTCAAGTGAATGGAAAAATATCATATTCTGGACCAATTTCGGTAAGTTTAATAATTGAGATTTTCGGTTGGTTTCTGCTTTGTATATTCATTCAACATATAAATATGAAATTCTGATATAGTTTGATACGCTAAACCAGTGTTTTTCAACCTGTGTGTTGTGAGGAGTTTTGACAAAATATATTTATCAGCTGTTACATTTATTTTTTTATGTTTTAATCCAATTTGAATATGTTAATTCAAATTTGCTGAATAAACTCCAGTTGTCACACAAAATTATTATGTATAATTGATGCAAATTAATATATTCCCTTTTTTAAACTATTTTATGTTACTTCCATTCCAATTGATAGATGTATAAGAAATGGTTTAATAGCTCATTAGTAATTTGAGAGACAAATTTTTACCACAGAAACAAAAAGTTCTTCAATGTTTATAAGAAAAAAATCATTATAATTTTATGTATAATAACTTGTGCCAAGATTGGTAATAGTTAATAATCAGTTTATTTGTTAATTAGATTATAATTAGCTTAGACTGGGGTTGACCAACCCGTGGCACTGAAGAGTTCTATAACAGTGGAACATGAAGATACTGAAAACATTTGGAAAAATAATAGGAAAAAATAAATAATACTAATAATGAAATTTGAAATTTTCTAACTATCAAGTGATTTCTAGTAAATAAGGCCAATCTTCACATATTAAAATTAATATATTGTTCAAATATAACTGATATGCACTTAAAATACCTAATTTTGTTTGTATCTTTAATAAGTAATCTGAATACAGATGAGTCACTAAAAAACTGATTAACTGCTGACTAAGTTAAACTAACATAAAACTGATTATATAACTTAAAAAGCCACATGAAGCAAGAAATACTGGCAGTAAAATTATTTACCCTTATTAGTGTCACACTTAACGAAAAAGTTTGGTCATCCCTGGTTTAGACCTTGATAAGCTTGCAGATTTAAGATTAAAATTTTTAATTTCCTATAAATTTTGAAGTCTTTTAGGCTATTTTTTGTAATATGTTTTGGTTATAAATGCTAAAGAATTAGTAGCTTATTACTTTCAAAATAATTGATTTTTAGGCTATGAATGAAGATGATAATAAAGAATATGTTTATGATGATACTTTGAAAATGCATTACTGCCTTTCTACTGGCTATTATTATGACACAGTAAGTATGATGATTATTTTTGGAAGGATACATTTATGTACCCTGATTAAGGTCTATTAAACATAAAGATAGGTATGTATAAGACTTTTTTTTTTTGAAAAATAAAATTGATTTTATGATTTAATAGTTTTATAAAACTTGATATCACTTCCAATAAAGTATTTTAATGATTTAAATAGCTTGATTCTTTTGTGAACTATAGAAGACTCATTAAGGTTGCTCTATTTTAGAACCACTTTCAAAAACAGCATGTAGTATTAATGTTTTAAAAGCAGATATTGTAATTATGAAGATATTAGGTCATATTGACTGCCTTGTATGGTATTTAAACACTAATAAATATAAGGAAGCTTTCTATGAGATCTTTTGGCAACTGTTTCTAATAGTTCAATTCAGAACAAAGAAAATTTTTAGTGTATAGTGGGTTACCTCTAGTTAAATAATATGTATTCTTGTGTCTTAGTATGTTTATTATTTTTGTCGTAGTATATTTTATTATTTTATGCACTAAAACAACATTTTACCTATTGATAATAGTATACTGATTGATAGTACTAAAGTAATAATGAACAATACAAAAGTAATTTAAAACTCTGGTAATATTACTTTAAGAAATTTTATTTTTTTTATTGGAATAAAGCATATGTATTTTTTATTTACAGAAAAGTGGACTGTTTTATATTCCTGAAAATGATGCATACTATAAATATGATTACAACAAAAATGAATATGAGTTAGTAAAAAGTGAAGTACAAACTTCTAAAAGTGATACAAATGAGAATTGTGAAGCTGTTGTTGATAAAGTAAGTTCTTTAAACTTAAAGGATGAAGAAGATCCATCAGATCTGATTTCCTCTTCAGTTCAAGAGGTGAGCTCACAGTTTTATGATTTATTTTTTTGACTTATAATTAATCCAAATTTTATTTAATGAAAAATATATATTGTGCATTTGATTATTTTAGATCTATAATGTTGATGAAACTTATGATTGCAAAAACGATTATGGTAATGAAGAGCAGATAAAAGAAATTAAACCAGAAATAAGTATGATTCATTATTTCAATTTTCACTTTTAGATGCTGCTAAATAAATAATTATAAGTTTAAATTGTAATTTTAAAAAAAAGCTGTTAAAAATTAGCTTGGTTTTCCCCATTGATTGGTTAGATCTTCCCCAGGCGAAAATTTATTTTCGCCAAATAGCGCCAAGCATTGGTTTTTGGGAAATAATCTACATTCCAAAAATAGCCTTTATCTATTCTTTTTCAACTGCTAATTTTAAAAAGAAAAGGTGAAAGTCACTGAAAAAAGATTTAAAAACATGAAAGTAGTGATTTTAAATTTACATACCAGTAGTTTTTTAAGGAAAATATTCATTTTTACTAATTAGCCAATATTAATCTAGAATGCTAATTTCAACAAGTGAATTTTTTCAGTTGATGTTAATGAATCATCTAATGATTGGCAACCACCAGAAGGGTCTAATGTAAGTAGTATTTTAATCTCAATAATTGGTCAAATTTATAATGTTAAACTTCTCATTCAGTTACATTTAAACATTAAAAACATTTTTTAGGCAACAGTTGGAGATTTAGTACGAGAAGTAGCTGAACAGAATAGCGGAATGTCTGATTATATTTACGATGAAAAAAGTCAGATGTATTATTCTAAATCGACAGGCTATTTCTATGATCCAGTATGGCATATTTTGTTTATCCTAATGCTTATTTTTAAAAAAAATTATGAATAAAGTTTGATACAGTATAACCTCAATAAAGTGACCCCTTTCTGGGACCAACTATGCAGGGTCATTTTAACGAAAGGACTATTACAATATATTAACTAAAACAATATAGTTACTACTGTGATAAAACAATCAGTATTTTAAATATCGGTCGTTGTAATGTAGGGGTCACTATATCATGGGGTCATTGTAAAGAGGTTCTACTGTATTTTCAATTACTCTTAGTACTTAAATATTATAGTTTGTATTATTCAGTATATCTTGCATTTTTTGAAAAATAATCATGCTAATTAAATTGCCTAAAAATTTAAGTATAGAATTGATATTTTTTTGTTTGAATACTGTTTTATGAATCGAGAGGAATTTGATTTGATGGTTTTATGATTTTATGAAGTAACATTGTTTATTTCTTACCTTAGTTTATGTGAGAATTCTTATCATGTTCAAATTTTAGATTCGGAAGTTATTGTATGATCCCAAGCACAGAGTATTTTATCTATATGACCAAGAAAAGATGTCGTATGATTTTTACTGTCATGCAGATTCTATGGACAGGCCTTCACCAACTAAAGTTCCTTCTGAAGTTTCTCAATGTACTAGTAACCAAGCAAGGAAAGGACATAAAGTATGTGTTTCCATTACTTTGAATGTTAACTGAGTCTTATTGATAGATGTTCATATGCCGGTCTAATTTATGTTTGAAAAACTTATAGGCAAAAACAAAGTACAAAGTAAAAAATCTGAAAAATAAAGAAGAAACCAAAACCCTCCCTGTTTCTGAAGACAGTTCGAGTTCTACTGAAGATGGAGAAGTGTTTTCTACTGATTCTGATTCTTCTCAAAACCTGAAAGATGAAATTGAACAAGGTTGTACATTCATTTTATAGTAATAAAAAAAGCTAAATGAGCCTCTCTAAAAAAAACAAGTTCATTTGTACATTAACAGTACATTACTGAGAAACTTCCCTTTCCCTTTTGTTTGTCCAGGTCATTCCTCCTAACATTATTTTATACCATCAGATAATTGCCGTTGACCTCTATGCTGACGTTAAATAGTGAAATGGATTACAGGTTTTTAAAATTTTAAGAAGGCCATAAACTTCAGAGGGTCTGGGGTTATCTGTTGGAAAGAATGGAGTGAATGTGAAAACAGGTTGTCTGCAGGTATTGTAAGGATTTGAATTTTTAATGGGTACTGGACATACCTACATTGACAGCTTTATGATTTTTACAATTTTGCTGACCAGTGAGCCCATCTCCTTACATTCTTTCTTTTGTATTAATGAAAGTACTAATATGTAACTGCATAATAATTTTACAAATTGCACTCTTTTAAACTTTGAATACAACTTCAAATTTATCATGGATTTTTTCCTCTTTCTGATTTTTTCATAAAAAATCATTACAGGCTTTTCACTTGAAAGTTACAAATAACATTTTATTTGGCAACATTCTCTAATTCATATAAAATTTCAACCTTTTCATTATTGTATAAAATTATGCTTTGAACAAATCAAGTAAAACTCATGTGTTTTTGCTCTATAAATGTTGAGCTACTAGAGCATCATCCTAATAAAAGTGGATACAACTGAAATGCATTAATTACTCATTTGTTGTTTAAAGTGCAAAAACGGTGAGTGGTAATACGTGTGAAAAAAAATTGCTTGTTAGAGTGAGAAAATGCTTTTTATGAAAATAATGCATGTTTTGTTTGAGAGTGATGCCAGATTAAAATTCATCTAGATAGCATGGGCTTTTATTATGACATATTCACAGTTGCCTAAGTGACCCATTACTGTTGTTCAGAACTCATTAAAAAGGAATTGCAAAAGCAGTTTAAAAGAATTTTAGACAGGAACATATCAACCAAATATTTCTTATCAAGTGCTTGCTAAAACTAGAGTCTTTCTAAAGAAGTTTGCTTTAAGCAAGTTTGAATGATTTTAGAAATATTTGTGGAAGTAGAAAATTGTTTTTTTTTTCCTTATTAGTAAGAACTTGTTGGATTTAACAACTATTGATTCATTTCAGATACAACGAGTCATCTTCCATGCATTAGGGCAATAGTTGAGAGTTCTCATAGAATTAAAAATGGTACCCTGATACTTATCACTTGTACTGGTGGAATTGTAGGTCGAGGCAAACCAAGTGCTATTCATGTGCCTGACATCAGTGTTAGTAAGGTTTGTAAGATTAGTTTTATTTTGCCATTTATATTTATTTTCAAAAAGTATATCTGGTCAGCCAAAATAAATGGGACGAAGCAGGCTGCAGGCAGGGTAGGAGGATGTAACCTCAGAAAGATAAAACATTTGTTTTAAATTTCATTTCAGAACTATTAGTGGAGTCGCTTGTGTCAAAAACCAATGGTGTAAAAAAAACTTTTGGCAGAAGCTTAGTGAGTGGTATCATTCGATTCGTAATGACGTCTACCTTAACGTGGTACCGGGTGTTTTTTCCGAATTCCGTGCAGGGGGTTTCTATGACGTCATGAATGCAAGATGGCCGCCACAGGAAAAAAGCTGTAAATGGCGATCTAGCAATGTTATCGGAACTATTTTTGGACAAAAAGCTCAGAAATATATATTTTTATCGAATAGCTACAAAAATAAGCATCTAAATCGGTTAAAAATTGCGTTTATGACGTCATAACCAAAAAATGGCTATTTTCACCAAAAATACAGTATTTTGTCATGTAATACTTTAAATAGATGCTATTTTCAACGTGAATGTAATGAAAATATGTTCATAATAAAAAAACCAACAATGAAGATTTCATTGATGGTCACAAAAGGCTGATATGACGTCAGAAATCCAAAATGGCTGTCACATAGAATAAAATTTTTTATTTTTTTATTCAAAAATTTTTTAATTGGGAATTATTACACTTACATGAATGTAATAAAGGTATTTTGAGGATAAAATTTAACAAAACATTTTAAAATTCCTAAAAATAGCATCGAAATATTAGGTGTGAAAGACAGAACTACAGTATTTTGTCATGTAATACCTTAAATAGATGCTATTTTCAACGTGAATGTAAAGAAAATATGTTCATAATTAAAATGCCAGCAATGGAAATTTCATTCTTTGTCACACAAGGCGGATATGGCGTCAGAAATCCAAGATGGCTGGCATGTGAAATGAATTTCTTTAGTTTTTTACTCCAAAATTTTTTAATTGGGAATTATTTTATCCTTAAAATGACTTTATTACAACATTAATAAAAGTATAATAATTCCCAATTAAAAAAATTTGGAGTAAAAAACTAAAGAAATTCATTTCACATGCCAGCCATCTTGGATTTCTGACGCCATATCCGCCTTGTGTGACAATGAATGAAATTTCCATTGCTGGAATTTTAATTATGAACATATTTTCTTTACATTCACGTTGAAAATAGCATCTATTTAAGGTACTATTACATGACAAAATACTGTAGTTCTGTCTTTCACACCTAATATTTCGATGCTATTTTCAGGAATTTTAAAATGTTTTGTTAAATTTTATCCTCAAAATACCTTTATTACATTCATATAAGTGTAATAATTCCCAATTAAAAAAATTTTGAATAAAAAAATAGAAAATTTATTCTATGTGGCAGCCATTTTGGATTTCTGACGTCATATCCGCCTTTTGTGACCATCAATGAAATTTTCATTGTTGGTTTTTTTATTATGAACATATTTTCATTACATTCACGTTGAAAATAGCATCTATTTAAAGTATTACATGACAAAATACTGTATTTTTGGTGAAAATAGCCATTTTTTGGTTATGGCGTCATAAACGCAATTTTTACCGATTTAGCTGCTTATTTTTGTAGCTGTTCGATAAAAATATATATTTCTGAGCTTTTTGTCCAAAAATAGTTCCGATAACATTGCTAGATCGCCATTTACAGCTTTTTTCCTGCGGCGGCCATCTTGCATTCATGACGTCATAGAAACCCCCTGCACGGAATTCGGAAAAAACACCCGGTACCACGTTAATGTAGACGTCATTACGAATCGAATGATACCACTCACTAAGCTTATGCCAAAAATTTTTTGAAACATGACATAAGCGACCCCACTATATATAAATAATATTTTTCTTAATGGTTCCATTTTGTGATTGCACAAAGTTAACTTCTGTTTCTCTCTTAAGATTTTAAACTATACTTTTTTTCAAACTTATAGACTTTCCAGTGGCGGCTCGTCCATAGGAGCACAGGAGCACGTGAACACCCACAGAAAAAGTAGAACAAAACTCGAATATAAAGATAAATAAATAACAATGGAAATATATTTTCAATTTTTTTTTTAAACTCAGAATTATGTTTCCCCCCTCCCTTCTCTACTCAATAAGAAAAATTTACAACCGGAAACGCGAAAGAAATCGAAAAAAGAATGAACTCTTATTTTTCTTTCCTTATTCGCACGTGTGAAAAAATATGAGATTCCGAAGAAACCCCGACTGCTTGCCGAGAGAATATTGAGCTTACGTCCTCGCTTTTTAGATTCACGTACGCACAGATTTCGTGTGCCGAGGCCTTCACTTTTGAGGCACAGCTTTCCTTTTTTAGAGTTCTGGAATTGATTTTTTCGGCTAATTGAAAAGTACGAGTTTGAGCACTTTTTCCATATAATTTAAATCTTTTCATTAAAATATTTTAATACTTTTGTTATTAATTAGGATGCTTTTTTAGGATGTAATGGCGTTAAGTATAATTTCCATGTTTGAAATAAAGCATCTTCATTTCTCCCAATTGCCGCTGGAAAAAAAGTTAAAATAAAGAGGTTAAGACCAACACCTCATCTGACCATTGTGCAAATTACGAAAGGAAAATTTACGGACTTTAAAAAGATAATTTAAAGATGACATTTATGGCAAATATAAATGCATATTTTTTTTAAAATAAAAGTGCATGCAGTGAATAACTGAATAATTTAGGTTTTCAAAATTATTTCCAAGAAAGAGATGTTTCTACTAAAAGAAGTTAGATTTATGTATATTGATCCACCATCCCTTCTCTTTCTAGATATTTTGTAAATTTTAATTTTTATATAATAGGTGTGAACACCCTATTAATTAACTCACGAGCCGCCACTGAGACTTTCTCATCTACTTTTCTCGTCAATTTTCATTTCTAAAATAATTACCATATATTTCAAAGTCACATAACCCACTTTTTTGGACAGGCAAATAATATTGCATATTTAGTATGTATATTCAATTTTTATGCATATATTTCAGGCTCATGCTAGAGTGAAGTTTTGTCATGAATCAAAAAATTTTAGCATTGAAGATCTTGGAAGCCAAAATGGAACTTTTGTTAATGAAACAAGGCTTTCAGAAGTAAGTCCTTGATTTTGTGTTGCATAATTATCTAGTCTGAATCACAAATATTCCTAGTTTTGACAAATTAACTATTAAAAATTTTAATAAAATAATGTCTTAAGTAAAAGTTAAAAAAAAAAAAAATTGGCTATATTTTTGATAAGAAACAAATATATTAATTTCTAATAATTTTCCTTTTGTTTTAGCCCAAACAAAAAAGTCAGCCTTGCAATTTGAAGCATGGAGATAAACTATCCCTTGGTAGTTGTAAAATGCTTATTCATGTTCATGATGGGCATGAAACCTGTGATAAATGTGAACCCGGACAAGTAATGGCAGAGATATCTTTACGAGAAGGTTAGTTTATATTGTTTAATATATTTAAAAAGTATCGATTTTTATAAAGAGTTAGATATGCCATAATGAAAATGTCCTCTATAGCACTTCAATAAAAAATCCCTGAAGTTTAAAGCAGATACCTAAAAACTACATTGCTTGTCTGATATTGCCTCTTAAATTCTATGAAGTTACATAGAAAATAAATTTAAGTGTTTAATTTATGTATAATTACAAACTTCCAATATTTTTTTATATTTCTAGTTAAAGATGTTCCTGTTTTGAAAACAAAAGATGAAAGAGAAAAAGAACGCCGGAAAACATTAAAAAATATGAAAAAGAAATATGGATTAGGAGTAAGTAAATTTAGTCTTAAAAAAAATAAAAACTCATTGACACATTTAGGTAAATTTCCTAGGGATAAATATGTATATGTATTGAGTTATTAAACAGGTATGCCTACGTATGGCAGTCTGTCAATGTCTCAATAAATATTCTTTATTAGTCTATTACTATGGATATAACTGGTAACACAAGCTACTTTCATCAATAAAAAGCCACCTTTAGTAAAAGTGAAGCTTTTACTGGTTTAAGGACTTTATTTCAGTGTAGTTTAATGTTTCACTGTTTGGTTTAATAGCATAAAAGTTCTTGAAAATTAATTAAATTTTTTACTTTTTAGGGAATGAATTACCCCAGTGAAAAAAGTACAGTTTCTGCTGTTTCAAAAGGATATGAAGATAAGGCGGAAATAAGGCGAAAAACTGTAGGAAGTGAAAATCCGTATGAAAAAACACAAGCATCTTCATTGGATGAGTATGTATCCATAAACATTTTTGATTCTGGTTAGGACCTAATTTTTTTTTACAAAGAACAGTGTCCAATCGTAATGTAATCTGATGCTAATTCCTGAATCATTCATTATATGCCCACTTTTAATACAAAAATCTTTTATACAGTAAAGTGAAGAATGATAATTGAAGGTTTTTGGCCAACAATTTTTTTACAAAAAAGTATACCATTTATATTTTGGTACAGTCTATCTTCAATTCATTTCAAATTATCTATATAAAATTATGTATGTTCAATTCATGAATATTTGAGAAATGTTTAGAAATTAGCTGTCAGGCTGCATTCAGAATGGACAGTGGTGCAAGTGCAACTTTTATAGACTACTTTTTTTTTTTGACTATTTCAAATTTTTCAAATTTATTAACAAGAACAAGAAACAATAGAACAAAACAAAACTAATACATAAATACATACAACACAATAGATGTCCCAAATTATTTATGAATTTTATTTCCCAAAGGGGCAAACACCCGTCCATGGGGTCACAGAATATCAAATAATAAAAATATAAGATGGGACAAAAAAAAAAAGAGATAGTGGAAGAAAAAAAAAACAAAAATAAGTACTTTTTAATATTAAATAAAAAAATAATTTCTTTATAATTATAGCATTTTGATTTTGTAAAGATTTAAAACGAAGTTAGATCAGACTTCAAACATCTGAGCTCACTTGGTTTTAAATCTTTACTACTGTTGTAATTGTATTTTATCTCTTAAAATACAATAAAACCTCACTGAGCATCCACCCCTCTTCTAACAGCCACAACCACCTCTTTTAATGACCACTTTTAGAAGGCTCCAATTTTTTCCAATACTATCTTAATGTTAAAATACCTCAAAACAACAAAACCCCTCCCAGCAACCAGTTTTCCCAGTTTACAAATATTTTTCAGCTGTTTTAAAGCTGGGAATTGAAAGAAACAGTATCCCATTCAATAAACTTTCAATATATTTGTTCCACCTATTTAAATACACTTTCAAAACATTCATTCCACCATTGAAAGAACTACCTTTGGAAAGCATTGGAAAGTTTGATGACTCTAAACTGTCTGTATTGTAAGGCTACTTCAAAAGATTTTATCTCTCTCTGATATCTTTCTTGACACAATATGATCTAACCTGATTCTTGCACCATATAACAATAACCAAACCAAACCAATCAAAATATATTGCCCTGTTTTATTATTCCCTCTAAAACAAGACAGAACTCGAGGGAGATTTACAATTACACTGTTGGATTTTATTGGACAGTAAACTTTATTCGGTATCCCAGAGGCTTGAAACAGTGAGCTGTTTAGTTGAGTTACTGTACTTCAGTTAAATTGATAGGCATTTACTGAAATCCTTCAACATATTCAACATACATAAAAGGGTTGTTTCTAACTCTACAGCAGAGCATGACAAAAAGTGAAAGATATTTTTTTATTTTAATAAAATTTGTTCACCTCTTCTGAGCGACCACCCCTCTTAGCGACCAATTTTCTCAGAATGGAAGGTGGTTGTTCCCGAATGGTTTTACTGAAATAGTTAAGCTCAGATTTCAACCATCTGTGTCAACTACTATTTTAAGACTACTGCTACAACTGCTATTTACAGTTATAATAGTCTAAAAACAAAAGGGTGAAATCTGAATTCATATCATATGAGATGTCATCTCATATGATATAGGCAAAATAAAAACATTTTGGATAACTAGACAAGAGAATGTTTTATTTTTGAGCTATAACTACTATTTTTTGAGTATTCTATTACTACTGTTCTTACAACAATAATGAACCTGAGAGACTGTTTTGCTCTCAGTGTTGATTCCTTTCTGGAACTCCCTTTTACTTTTATAACATCATTTGTTCAAATACATTTGAGAACCAATAAAAGATTAGAGGCCGTTCAAATATTACGTAAGCCCTTAATGGAGGAGGGGGTTTGCTATTTGCTTATTTTTCCTGACAAAGGGGGAGAGGGAGTATGAGTGATGCTTACGTAAGATGTTACAAACACACACTGCATTTTCGAAAATTTCTTGTTTCTTGCGTAAATAATTTCAAAATTCAACCAAAAATAAATATCACACAAAAAACTGAACTATGAAAAAAAATTTTAAGTATTTTTCATTTTCACTGGGAAAGTTTTAATGATAGGTTAAGTGTTCCTGAAGAACAATGAATTTCAGAAATCTAAGCATCACTAAAGATTTTATACAAAAAAGAACAAAGGGGGGGGGTCGGGCAGTTTTCTTACATAATTATGAGAGGTTGGTTTGCTTATTTTTGCTGACAAAGGAGGAGGGGGGTTAAAAATGAACAAAAAATTGCTTATGTAATATTTGAACGACCCTTATCCCTTTGATTTCTCTTAATAAGATAATGTTGTTGCATAGCTTGAATTGATATTTTTTAGAACTGTATCCAAGACAAGCAAAGGTTATCAGATGCTTAAAAAGTTGGGCTGGAAAGAAGGTGAATCATTAGGGGCATCTGGAACAGGCATTTCAGAGCCGGTACGTTTAATGCATTCTTTAACCTTATCTTTAAGAACTACAAATTTCTTTTTTAAAGCCATTAGTTCTTTGTACTTTCTATAATGGCTCTAAAAGCATTATAGCTTATTAGAAAGTATCATTGCATTTCTTTTGTTTTTAAGATTATTCTCTATGACATCTTCTATATTGGTTTAAAACTAAATTTACTTTATTTTATTTGAAATTTGGTTTCCCATGAACTGGTATGAATTTATGTACCCTTTGAAGTTTTTCTTTAGCTTATTTCTTGATCATAAATTTATCATCAACAATCAATCAGTTTTTTGTGTTAGTTATGAAAATACCTTAATCTTAATTTTTCTTGAAAATATAGAAAAGTTTACACACCTTCTTAGTAAATTTTTTGCTTCAATTTATATTTTATTTCAAATTACATTTAATTTCAACAATTGAAAACTGAAGGAACCTCTGCAAATTTTCAAAGTATCTAAGGCTGTGTATAAAAAAGGTTCATCATATAACAGGTTCATTAAAAAAGACTATTCTGTGTTTTTGAGTATATATCTACTGATAAATATTTACTTCATCATCCAGAGGGTCTGGTTATGACAGGAGTTTGAAGAACAAATGTACTAGGTGCTCTGTTCTTCCCTTGGTCCAAGAATATGAGTTGGATATTAGGGTGCCCCAATCCCCTAATACATAAGTTTATTGAAACTTTTGTGAAAACTCCTAATTTTTTTGGATACCTTAAGAATGTGCTCAAAAATTGAAATTGATCAGAAAAGTCTGACATGTGCTTCAAATGGCCTTATAGTTAGCAAATTTCGAGTATTTCTCACTTTTTTCGAAAATTTTAAAAATTTATTTAAATTTTCTCTTGCTCTATAATAGGGCCCTAGCTTATCTAAACGTTCAAAATTTGATAATTTTTCATCCCTAGATTGGCATCAATGTCTAGTTTTTAGCCTGGCCATTATGATAAGAAAATCATATAATTTGTCCCTTTTTTAGACACATTGAAATGCAGTGGTGATTGATTTTATATCACATAATATCTAACCAGATCACATTTGCAGATAATATTGATATGTCGATTAATTAATTCAAGCTCATGTAATTTTTTTAAAATACAGACACCATTTTGAATTTTTTGTTCTTTATTTTTATTTTCTTTTATTTCTTTTATTTTTATTACAAGGCACTCAACCTAACCCTCTCGAATTTCACTGAATTTCAGAAATTGTTCTTTCCTATTATATAAATGAGAAAATGTTTTTATTATTAATTTTTTTTTGGTAGTTTTTTTATTAAAGCTTTTTGAAAATTCAAAGAAAATCCAAATTTTGGGTCTTTAATCTTATATAACTCCAGTTCTATTTGGCCGAGAAAAATGTCTCACCTCTTATTTTAAAAGGAATTTTATAAGGCCCACAACATATTTTTCCTAAATTTTTAATAATAAAATAAATAAACACTGTTGGTGTTTTTGAATTTTTTAGAAAGTTATGCATTTCTTCTTTAAATTAAAATATTTTGAAAAATATAAGATAAAAAACTAGCCTTAGGAATCTATAGAGATCCTGTTCTCCTTAGCTAAGGTCGCATGACCAAAATTATAATTCAGGTTCTGTGGGTCATGGGCGTCAGTGTTTATGGGAATTCCCCTGTTAAAAATTATAGCATTATGGTGAATGGATGTGGTCCTTGTGTTTTCTTCTAGTATTTTTATTTATTGAAAATAAACTGATGAAACAATTTTCCCTCAATACTTTAGCCTTTCATGCACAACATATATTTTTTTTGGAATTTTAATTGAAGTATCATGGTATGTAGTTAATGAAAGAAAAAAACTGAAAATAGGTCCAAGGTATAACACCAGTGTTAAGGGTAGTATACCTTGGACCTATGTAAAGAAAAACTTAAGTTGCATCTAAACTTAATAAAATGTTTGTGAAAAACTCAAGGAAGAAGTGCTCATTGAACCACTCAGATGTATGTCAGGCTTATAGATTTAGTTGGATCACTTTTCAGCATAAAAGTTTTAAAGCACTGTTGTTTTTTATCTCAAAATTATAGATTCCACTTAAAATTAGTGTTAGTCATGAAACTAAATCCTACCCTGTTTTTGAAATCAAAATACCAATGTAATAAAAGTCAGTATAGTGATTTTTTTTAGTAACTCAAGGTAGTTAAGTGTATTTTGGATAGGTTCAAGGTACAATGCTCTCCTTAGAAGGTCCAAGGTACAATACTTGATCATTTACTGAAAAATGTCTGATCATCATATTCAGTTTACCCCCAGCCCCATTTTAAGCACATACTATTATAGCTGAAACAATACAGTATAACATATGAAATTCACTGTAACACAGAATCTGTATTTTTTTAACTATAACTTAGAAACCAAACTTAAAAAATTTACTTTTGATGGGTAAAATCAGTTTTTAACCTCTATTATCTAAAAAAAAAATAGCTAGACTGGTAGTTACTGAATTCCGAGCAAAAAATATGTCAGCAACAGCCCTCAAAGGTATTGAGGCCTCTTACTTACATCCAGTGTCGGAGACTATATAAAGGAATAACAATAACTGGGTAAACTAAAGGGACTGGCTGATCACTCCCAAACGTTTTGGATAACACATATCTCTTTTTTTCGAGAAGGGGTAGACTGATGCTCTATAAAAAATCTTGACTATCCCCCATGGAAAGTCATTGTCCAGTTTGTGAAACCAGTAATGATTTTTTATTGATGAAAAACCAAGTAGTCATTATAATTTGAAAGCTTTATAATTTTTGGAATTATGCATGCTTTTTTTAACATTGGTTTAAGAAAGTTGATGGTACCAAGAGAAATACACTCCTCTTCATAAAAAATGCAACATCATGAAGGACTTGTTAGATATTTGCACAACTGGTCACCTTTGTAGATGCAAATAAATGATTAAATTTTCAGAACAAAGGAACAAAATTAAATATCGAAAATCAGTGTTTTGTGAAGTCCATAAGGGCAGCAATAAGAGCCTCTATACGTACGACACGTCATTGAATCAAACATATTGCTTTTTTGCCTGAGGAGGTGATTTTCATCAAAGATTCTTCGCAAACCCAAAGTTTGCCAATGCTGACAACAGAACAAGCATTTTGAGCATGACGACTAATCAACGAAATTTCAGTCAAGCTTCATAGGAGAAATATTGGATGAAGAAGTTCGCTGAGAGAGAAACTGCCTTTGTTGGATTTATTAGAAGTTTGGAACATTCCAAAAAATAGGTGTCTGGGGTTTGTCCTGATGAAATACAGC
Source organism: Tetragnatha montana (assembly GCA_963680715.1). NCBI lineage: Eukaryota > Metazoa > Arthropoda > Arachnida > Araneae > Tetragnathidae > Tetragnatha > Tetragnatha montana. The sequence continues at coordinate 19,751,633 of OY796680.1, read as the reverse complement.
TTCAGGAATACTTCAAAGATAGGGTATAACTTTTGGCTCCAAAAATTTTTTAATGCATTTGTGGTTGTTAAGATCATCTTCATATCTTATCTCATACGGTACCCAATAGGTACCCAATACATACAATAGGTACCCAATAGGTACAATACGGTACCCAATAGGCTCATGGTACCCAATAGTGCTCCAGTTCATAGCGCTTGACGTTCGTTCGGTATGACGCAAGATAAAACACTCCAAAAGATGGCGTTTTACAACCTGGCGTCCAAAGACGATGTGGGTGTTATGTTGACAAAAATTGAAATTGGATTCCTCTAAAAGGACCATTTGTTGTCATTAATCACGCGAAACTCTTTTTTTTTTGTGATGGAATTCCATCAATGGAGCTCTGTAAAAAAGAACGATAATTCGCGGAATTTGGTGCAACAACCACCAATTAACTGTTGGAGCAGACAATGATAGACCTGTAGCAGTGTTCTAACAGTTTGAAAGATGTCGAAAAGTCGCTCAGTGATCTAGCACTGGCATGCGAATGAAGTCTCTTTGATCCTGTGCTGACGTGACTATGAGGCGTTCAATCCCCGATTTTCAACTCGCCTGAACATCTTTGGAGGATCTCTGCTTTCACACCCATATCACTTTCAGGGAAGCCTATCATTTATCCTCGTCCAAACTCTCTTAAATGTTCATATGGCATCCGTTAAGGTCTATGGGGGTATAATGACTTCTAATGACAAGATAATCAGCGGCAGACAACCTTCTTACAACCCTTTAACGTCCCGTTACAACCCCGCCATACGGACAACTAAATTAGTGGTTCAGAATTCAGTGTTTGAGAAGGCGCTGCTCAGCTCACGCATGCGCTATAACTCTGAATTTGTAATCACTTGAATAGCAAACCATAATGAACATACCATGAAAATTTCATGTTGATCAGACAATTCCTTCTTGGTGTTGCATTTTTTATGAACAGGAGTGTATATTCATAATATTGAAGTTGCACTGTACCACGGAAATTTGCTTGAATAAAAAAAAACCCATTTAATAATGAAAGGATTGACATCTTTCTCCTCTACATCATCTTCAATATTGTACCTGACTGTACAATATCGAAAGATTGCATTGTACTGATTCTACGTTACTTAAAAAATATCTGTATCTCACAGTTCTCCACAATATTCCTAGTTATAGCTGAGGCATCCATCAAAAGTAAAACTCATAATGAATTGATCAGAGGCATAAACATCAAGACCAAAAAGTAGCTTTGTTAACAAGAATAAAACTTCAAATTAAATAAATTAAATTTTGAACTACTATATCTCCAATTTTTAACATTAATTCAATAAGATAGGATGTTAAAAAGACCTTGCGAAATCTTCAAATTATCCATGATTTCAAATGAAAGGTTTTAAAGTTACCTAATTTGCCTTGTTATTGTAGTATTTAAAATATGATTTACCAAGACTACACTGAAGAGCCAAAATAACTGGTACACGTATGTAGTGTACCAGCCCTACACTTCCTGTAGGGCCCCTGCAAGCACGCTGAGTGCCGCAAAATGACCTGGCAATGGACTGATGTGATATGGTATGCTAAGAGAACTTTCCACCATAAATCCTGCATGGGAGTCAATAGGAGTGGCACAAATCCATAAGGAAGATGGGACGTACGAAAGATGGAAAACATCATCTCAGAAACAGAGATAAAATTTGATCATTTCAAAAGTTCACTTGAATATCGGGATGGGTGTGAACTCCCTGTTCATCAACTCTCTAGCCGCCACTGCTTTTCGAAAAAGATAGACACCTCTTAAACTCGGTGAATGTTCTCCAATAAAACTATTAACTAACAGTATTAATCTAATATTTTGTTGGTCTGATGAATTCAGTAAAAAGTTCATTTTATACCAAAAATCCAGGGTTTCAATGTAAAAAGTTTTCCAGGTCCTAAGGTTTCGACCCGGAGATACATAGTCTTAGCATTTCGATACCATTGTTTAATTTGTTAAATCTTGTTTACCACGTGTCACTGCTACAGGGCGGGTAGTTAAGTTTTAGAAAAAATTAAAAGAGTTGTAGAAAACCACCCAGTTGTCAATCTTTGGAAATATTGTCGCGTGTTTTTTTCTATGCCGTAGGGTCATTTCATGTCAGAAAAAGTTAAACCAAAGTTCGATTTTTCTTATACTTCCTTAAAAATATAAGTTATTTTCTTCATTAATTGGATGCGAATTGAGTTGTATTTAACTGCTGTTGACAAATAGCGCTTTTGCACAAATTTAGTGTAACTCGAGCTTCATATTTACAAACTATGCATTGTCTCGGACCATAGTGTATTGTAACAATGGACTCTAACCGCCTATCTGGTTCGAGACTTCACGGAACCAACACGTGACCTACAACTGAGCTTGCAATTGGTTGCCACAGATACTACACTAGTAGATCTACTAGTGTAGTATCTGTGGTAACCAATCGCAAGCTCAGTAGGTCACGTGTTGGTTCCGTGTGACGTCAGACGGTTAGAGTCCATTCATGAAATCGTAATAATTTTTTTTATGATATATCCTTTGTAATAGGAAATATTAAATCAAAGTAAATGCATGACTTAGGCATCTTTCAAACCGTGAAATCTGCCATGTGCGTATAGCTTGAAACCATACAAAATTTGTTGTCTCGTTCTTATCGAGTTCAAAAACAGACATGCTTTATCTTCTTACTTTAAGTAGATAGCTCAATTACAAAAATAGGTGTAAGAACTTTCAAGAATGATTGATGCGAGTTTTTGAGATCTTTAATGAAAGCAATTTATATCATAGCAGTTAATTAAGGAGGTATAAAAAGTAACTATTTTTTAAGTTCTTAGTCTTAGAGCTAGAATTTGAAACCTCATCAAAACGAGTTCTTTTTCTGACTTAATGACGGATTTAAGTGTATATTTTGAGCGAAAGGGACCACTCTTATCAATGCCTATAATTCAGATATATTTTCGTTAGATTCTTGTTTTATATTTTTTATAACTTTAAAAAGACTATTGAATAGTAGTGCTAAGATATATTTTCCAGGAGTGTGTAAATCGTTTTGGCCACCAGGTGCGATTCTGGATCAAAAATCAATAATAAATGAGAAGAGAGCCAATATAAGTCTAAGTAGTAATAATTGCTTCTTCTAATATTCAGCAAGCAAATGTTTATTGGGATCAGTTATGGGTCATATTCCTACAAATGATTTTTGGCTTAATCGTGTTTAAAACATTTTAAATGATGTTTTTGATGCCTTATTTCGTTTAATAATATTACATATAAGGCAGTTATACTTGGTGGAAAGTTTTTGAAATAATCTTGCAACTCAATACCCCACCTTCTAAAATTGATGGTTAACTTTATTATAGCCACAATAGAATGCAATGCAGGAATTCTACTTTAAAAACTTTCTTCTTGATTGAATTTTATAAGAATAAAATGAGAAGAAGCTTTATACTTTCCAATTTAAGCAAGTTTCAAACACAAAGGGTCCACTCGGGTCCACTGCTCTGAAAATTCAGGCGAAAGATGGTACTGATACTGCTATCTACTGGTACTATTTTTCAAATTTTTAAATTTAAATTAACTTGGGAAAATGGGGCTATTCAAATGTGCCCCCTTCTCCCTTATGGGGAATATCACGTCGGAAAAACCGGGAGGTTGCAGTTTTCCTTTTATTCGAATGCATGTTAATGTTGGGTAATTAAGTAGTAATTGTAGGGAAATTAAATTTTCTTCCTGCATCACATGCATGAGAAATTACTGCATTGAAATACATAAAAAATATAAAACTGCTTCACTCAATCCCGAATGAACTAAAAAAAACCGCTCCCCTTTTAAGAAATTTCGTAGAGATCCGAAACAGAAGATAAAACCCGCTTAACTGTAATAACCCGGCTTTTCACGAAACCATCGTTCTGTGTTTTCCGACCAAAACGCACAAATCCATTTTGAATGAAGCCCAAATCAATCTTAATTCGGTAAACATTCCCTTCCAAAACTGATACAGCGTTCCACTCAAAAGAGAGCATTATCTCCAAGGCATCTCCCTCCTCGTCTCCATCCTCTTATTATCTCTTCAATTGGTTTCAGTAGCTAACTTGTCTCGCTTTGGTGAATCTTCCGTTCTTTTTTGTCCGCTGCTCCTAATTCGCGCCCTTCTTTTTTCCCCTCTCTGTGGCTAGCTTGTACCATTATTAAGCGATTGTTTGGCCTGTGCGTCCGAGAAGTTTTACAGAGCGAAGATAGATACCTCTCGGTCTGGTCTCAGTTTTTTTTCGTAATGATCGCTATTTAAAACTCATTTATCATTCGATTTTGACAACTATTCCCCCTCAAAAAGTCTTTTTTGGGATCCCTCCCGCATTCTTGTCTGTTCCGCAGTTATCGGGGGCAACGGTACTCGATTCTTTGTGGGATCGAGTGCGCTTCTCGTTTTGTTGTTGAGTTTTTCTCCTTGTCCCTCGTTAAGAGGGAAAGTAAAACCAGAAATTTCTGAAATGTATGCAATTGTTGTAGTTTTTATGCGTCTGGACGTTCCCCCCCTTTTTACTACGTCTAAGTTAAAAAGTGCTCATTGTGCGGTATGGAAAGTTGAGATTTTTCAGATTCCTCCCCTTTGAGCTTGAATGTAAGTTTATGGTCCAATAATCTGTTTGTTCGAAATTTTAAGTGATCTAACTATTACTAGTTAATAGCTCGAAAAAAATTGTCTGCGATTTCTAAAACTGGAACAAGAAATAAAAAGACGTTCATCGTAATTGCATTCTCTAAATACCCAGACTGATAAAAAACCTCAACAAACCTGAATTTTAAATTAAATTTCAGATTTAATGAGTTATTAAAACACCGCCAAGAATTCAGTTATTTTGTTTTGAATGTGTTGCTCTTTTCTTCAAAGCTTAAGTAGTTGAATAGTTTTAATGTTTCATACATTTTCGATTTTGTAATGGATGAGGTATTCTCTTAAATGAAAATGGAGAATTATTAAACTATGTATCATGAATGCAAATTGAAATAGCATTTTTATTTTTCAAAAAACGGAATTTTTCATTTAGTTTTCAGCAATTTTTTGGAGGGAATTTCTCACCGATTTATCGCATCGATTGTTAGCTGGAGATTTCTTGTTTTGCAATATTCCAGTTGACAGAATATATAGACGAAAATAGCATGGTAAAAAGTAAAATATTTTTTATGTCCTAAAAACTTTATCGAATTTCACCGTAGGTTTAACAGTGGAAAACGACCTATTAACACTAAAAAATATTAACAAATAACTAAAGTTGCTGGTTAAGCGGGTCTCCAACTTTGAAGACGATCCTCTGTTTCTTTATTCTAAAAAAAGTTTTTGGTGAACGGTTTCCAGAGGGAAACTTTTTAATTACTGATCCGTATAACTAATTTTTGGTATCTAAGTGTCCGAATCTTTTGAGGATTCCGAATAAGCTATTGGAATGTCTAAAAAAAATCTCAATTTTAAAATATTTCTATTTTATTAGAATACAGATTGCAGTTACATAGCAAGCAACTGTTAAACAACTTATTATCGATCCAATCAGAACAACCAATTGACGCCATATTTTATGATGATGATGAAACAATTTCATTTCACGCTTTAAAAATGTAAAATACTTTCTAAATTAAATATCTTTCAAAAACTGGAAAGAGTGTTCTAGAAACTTACAGACCTACTATTTAATATAGAACTTCACAGATTTTGTGTAAATTAATTTACTTAACTTATTTAATTTAAATTTAGCCTCTTAGAACACTTACAGAAATGGAGTCGTGCATACAGAAATTTTTTGGATGGGTGCCATGCAAGCAGAAAAGGGGGCTAAAATTTTTTTAAAATTTGCCTCACGAAAGTAGTATTTTAATGCATTTTGGAACCTAGATCTGGGGATTTTGTGGTATCCCACAATGTACGCCCCGTGGGTCTGTCATCTGTTGGGAGGGGGGCCCAATCGCCCCCCCCCCCATGGATCCGCCACTGCTATAATCCAGCATATTTCATTTTTTCAACCTATTGCCCGTCAATCACTAGGGGATTAGGAAGAAGCTAGTCTTTCTTTTTCGTCTATCACCACACCATCCACTCTGGGTCTGTGACTTTTTTTTTTATCTGCAAGCCCATGCATCAGGGGTTTGGGGTGTGAAGGAAAAAAATTATATAAATATGTTAAAGATAGAATACTTTTAATTAGCTGTAATGTACAACATTCCTTAGCTTCAGACATTCCTTATTTTTTCGCATGTAGAGGAGGCTTCTGAAGCGATAACGCCTCAACCGCTTTTAGCAAAAATAATTGCTATATATTTTCATTGTTTTTGTGTGCTTTGGGAAAGGATAGGATCCTTTAATAATGAATTATGTGAAAATCAAGGGAAATAAACGTTAAGTAACCTTTATCTTTTGTAATGTTATTTTGCATTCTAGGGGGAATCCCCCCTTAAATATATCCTTTTGCTATAAATGGTCATGTTTCAGAACCTTTAACATTTCTAGCCCCTTAAGAAAAAAAATTGCTAGCCAACATAATGCATTTTGACCCTGTAAATCAAATTCAAAATCGAAATCATAAAACCATGGAAAAATGCAAAAAAAGGGAAGAGGGCGTTTTCCAAAATCTTGAGGTTGATGGGGAAAACGGAGGTCATATTCGAATTCAAGAGGTCATATTAAGTAAGAATCAGCCAGAATTGTGCCAGTAGCATTTTGACCATGTATTTTTTTGCCGTTCAGTGCTAAAATATAATCTTCGGTACTGCCCTCCAAAAAAACTTAGCTGTTTATTTCAGGCAGCTTTCGATTGTACTACTTTGGATAGTACCGAGAAGTAAAGCTAACAGTAATGGTGATAGTAATGAGCTCTAATCAGCATGATTGTATTTACACCATCTCATTCAACGCAAGCTGCTTTCAAAATCCTTATTTATGTGTGCTCTACCGGCCCCTTTCGCGGACAACTTTCAAAGCGGACCAATGGTTGGGAATCTCTGAACTAGCTGACAACTGCAATGGCTATATTCACTATTTATTCCTTCTGTAGATATTCAAAGGTTTTGGAAATGCGTATTTTCGAGAAGTCGGCCTGTATCAGATTTTGAAGTGACATAATCATATCCACAAAGAGACGACAACTCGGCAAGTTCTGTCGTCGGAGTAGCACTCGTCTTTGGAAGTGTTTGCTCTTCCACTGTTTTATTGGGGACATTTATTTTTCTCCTGGGAACGGGTGACTCATATTTTGTCTTCCTCTTAATGAGATTTTAATGGTGCGCGGTTTTTTGGTTTGTTTCGAAATGGAGAGCAAACCGCTCTGGGAATGTCGTGTGCAAAGAAACGTTATCGTTAGAGTGGAATCACGCCTGTCGTTAAAAAATCAAAGTGGTTGTTAAAACCTGAAATCGGACTTATTGTTTTAGTTAGACGTCTGGGGTAGTTTTTGTTGTAGTTTCCGCATTTTATGCCGATGACGTTGGTTGTTTGAAGTGCTCGCGTTACAAAACTTGTTTGATGTATTACGAACTTAGCTAGCTAGCTTAGGTTCTGCCCGGAGTATCCATTGTCTTTTATACGGTTTGCTTCTGCTTTGCTAACTTCTTCAAGAAAACCTGGTGAAACTGTTAAATGCTGTCTGCGTAAATAACTCGTCAATAGGTAGCAGTTCTCCGCTATTACATAAGTGGCGTAATCCAGTATAATTTTGAAGTGCACCAGGGGCGTATATAAGGGGGGGCCCGAGGATCCCCTGCTCCCCCCCCGAAATTCGGACTTACTTGGTGTACCAAAACAAGTTAAAACTGTGGTTTTAGAGTCAACTTTCCAAAAATTTTCTGGGAAAGGACCCCCTAACCCCCTCAAGTACTTCGAACACTATTATTTACATATATTTATATTATATATATTTATATATTTATTTATATACATATATTTATTTTATATACATATATTTTATTATACATATATTTATTTTATATAAGTTCATCAAAATGCAAATCCTACCTAAAAATGTATTTCCAAAATTTGGACTAAAGGTACCAAAAATAGTTAAAAACCTGTTTTTTAGATTCAAATTTCCAAACATTTTCTGGGGGAGGCCCCCAAAACCCCTTTGGTACTTGGAAATTTATTGCACACAGCTTTTCTTTATTATGTTCTTTAAGACGCAAATTCTACCTTAAAAGGTATTAAAAGGCTACATTGGACGTATTAAATATACATGGGATGGCTGAAGGAATAATTTTGGGCCCCTACCGAAATAAATTTCTATATACGCCACTGAAGTGCACTATAGGACCATATGGTGAACATTACTTCTACTTCATTTACTTGTGGCTCTAGTTCCTATATACATAAACATGTAAATAATAGTCCCTTACATTTGTTAAGCTATGTCCTAAACGCCGCCTTGTGATCCAAGTTCCCCTGTCAGCTCATAGATAGATTTACGGGGGAGGTATAGCATGTGGGGATTTTTTTGCTCCCTACTATTCCAGGATATTTCAATATAACAGCATGCCATGGTTTTCAGGATTCTCTTAGTCTCCCTCCTGTATATCAGCTGCCAATGGAATGAGTCATGAATGAATGAATCAATGTTCAATGAAAATATTTTGAATGGCTTGCTATGAAAATATAAGCTTTAAAATTCTAGTTGAGGGAATAATGGTACCTTTTCTAGAGACCCCAAGGAGTTGGTACTTACTTGCGGTTCTGATAGGGAGGGAACATTTTCCACTGGAATTTTACTTTCCGATGTAATGGAAAAAGTAATTAGCCACGGATGCGGAAGAGAGAAGTTTTTTTTTTCAATTTGTGGACGTCCCCCGCTCCGGCGGAATAAATCAGAATCTCACCTCCACTGCGTAAGGCACACTCTCTGACAAAATTAGACGGAGCAGAGATAGATTAGCGTGGCTCTATTATTTTATCTCGGCTGCCGACTCCTGATCCTTGACAAATTAAATAGCCGCTCTCCAGATTTCTCCTTCCTCTTGCGATTGTTTCATCTCTGTTAGAGTTTTCTTCCAACTTTGTTTTTAGCAGAACGGCGGTTATTTTTATTTGAAAGGCTTTGGGACTTTGTGGTAGGGCTTGAAGGTACCCTCCTACACTTTTTTTCGTGTTAATGTGTGGACAACGTTACTTTAATCCATTTAAATATCTCATTGAAATTTAATGTTAACCTCTTTTTAAAATATAATATAACATTGTATTCTCCATTTAAGTGCAGCATGCTTAATATCAAGTTAGGGAAACTCTTGTTCTAGCGAGACTAAACATAAGTTTGAGTTTCACTCCCTATTTATCACAGATTCTGGGTTTTCAAGATTTTACGTTGTAGAACGGATAGAAAGGATGTAAATAACATCTAGAAGGTGATGATAGTATTGAAAATTGTTGCCTTATTTTAAACTGGTTTTATGGTTGAACTTTATCATGAAATGAAAGTATCGCTATTTGTTTTGTATTATGTCCTTTTTTGTTTGAAACAAATTATTAAAATTGTTCCGTCTTACTGTAAAACCGACAATCATTATCTATAATCCTGAAATCTTGCTTAAAAAGTATAAATTTTCTTGATTTAAAGCTAAAAAAAATCCAAAATAAAAAATGAAGCAATTTTTACGAGGTTTCTTGTGGTAGTGAGGGGAACTAGATTTTCTGAAAGCAATTGCCTTGTTTAAAGTAGTTTGAAGGCAAATGTAAAATTCATTGCTTGGAAAATTTTTTGTATTTTTCCTAGTCCTGCAGTTTTAAATTGCTGTTCATTTTTCTTAAAATCTCCCAGTGCTTCGTAAAAACATTTCTTCTCTAGTTTTTTTCTTGAAAAGTACTCCGTGAAGAATATTTATCCTAAAAAAGGGCTATTTGACTCAAAAAGTGAAAAAAACACTGTTCTATATGATTGATGGTATGTGTTAAACTTCTAAATTAGTGGTTGGTGAAATCTGACCTCAGGTTAGTCAACCAGCGATACCACCCGTTCCTAGTTTTGGAGGACCATTCTGCTTTTTACTACCAAATTTAGTAAGCATACTGCTACAATAGTTCTCATCGTTATTGTAGATTTCGATACGTTATCTTTTTCACTCCTATGGGATTTTCCATCCATAATAAAATGGTGAGTGAAGGAAGGGAATTGTGATCTTGAAGTTATCATTTTCTGTGGTAAAGGAAGAAAGACTCAATTTTCAGGGAAAATATCTACTATCTTCTGGTAAACATCAGCAAAATGGTGCTCGGCAGAGAAATCCACGGGCGCCCGTTTGTATTGCATGGAAAACAAATGACTTTGGTTTGGAGCCTGCGGGTTTTTAACGCGTTTTTCTGAATTCTTGTCAGTATGACTTGAGTTATATTCCTTCTTGCCACATCTACTTGGTTCGCACAGGCCTTAAAAGTCTTAATTAACTTCCTATATTTACCTTTCACAATATTATCCTTCAAGTATATTACTCATTTAAGTTCTTACTTTTGTGGTGAACTATAGGAATTTTATATTTCACTTATTTTCTCAGAGAAGCCCATTTTTACTTCCTCTGGTGTTAAAGAAAGTTCTCATTTGAGTAATGAATAAAATGTTATACCGTTTTAAATAATTTTATCGTGGAAAGAAAGAGTCTTAATTATCTTGGACGATATGTATGTATATTTTCCTTTGAAAATCTGCAAAAGTGTCTGAGAACAGAAATTTTTAGTTCACTTTAGTCTTATTTTCACTTCTCAGTAGAAGTTCACTATAAAGGTATTTGTCAAATAGGAGTTCACTCGGGACTGGTGGAAAGGCTCGCTCTATCCGAAAGTTCACTCTCGCGGGGTACGACTGTATCTGTCTTCTCACTTGGAAAAACAAAACAAAAAAGATTGATTCACCCGTCTGTAGCACAAGTAAGAGCTCAGCATGTTCCGATGCAACCCGATCTTGGAATGAACCAACGGCGTAAACAATAAGTGAAAAACCGTCGTGTGTGCTACGATGTTGTGGCTGGATCCCCAGTCGAGGATCATTCATCACGACTGGCGCATCATCAATAAGCTGGCCATAAAAGACCGCTACGGCTAATGAGCAAATTATACACTGCCGATAGTTAACACACTGTTAACCCCATTTAATGCCTTTCGATATTTTCCGATGCTTGTTTTGGCGGCAAAATCGGTTGCTCTCGCGCAACTTGGCTACAAGTTAGCGGCTCACCCGCTCTTCATTATCATCTCTCTCTCGACATCATTAATCTTGTCTCTTCCTTTTCCATTTTATTTTCGGCTGGGTCTCTCTCTCTCTTCATGATTTACGGTGGCGGTTAATTGTTGTCTCTTCAATACGCGGTGTCTTCGAACTTTCAAGATAAGCCACTGTTGCTTCTCTCCTCGCGGAGGGGTATTTATATGGGAGTTAATTGATTCTCTCTTTCCGGTTGCGCCCTCTTCGAATTTCCGGCACATCCTCTTTTTTTTTTTTTTTTAAGAAGTGTTTCTTTTTTTATTCGGGAATTTCTCTTTTTTTAGGGGGAGTGAGTGACACACTTACTCATATTACGACTTCTGCAACACCAGAGCAGTTTGTTTTTAAAAATATTTTCTGACCTTGTCTGTGAGGCTTGTGTCGGTGTTCCTGCGGACATGAATTAATTTAAGATTTACTTTGTTGAAAATAGTAGTTAGATTATTTCGAGATATTTGGTTACTACCATTAGATTTCCAGTCAAGACTAAACACATTGGCACAACAGCCCTTTTGGGCCTATGCCTATGACGCCCATATTCGTTATCGTGACCGAAACCTCTGGTGTTCAAATAAGTCGGATGTCCCGGTTAGGTTGTCAGTCTGACGCGAGACCCCCTGAGATTTTTCATTCAACTGTGCATTTTTTCCCTATTATAATACATTAAATTTTTTTCATTGGTTGAAGTTTCTCTTTTGATTATCAATTCTAGAATTTGGTTCTTAATGCCCGAATTTTACTTCTCTTTAATAAGAAAAATATAATTGTTTCAGAATTCATCTAGTCTCACATTTATTATTAAGTTACATCTTTAAAGTTCATACGTTCATTTATTTACTGCCCAAAGTTTTATAGCTCTTATTCAAAACGCCCATGAAACTTCTCTGGAATTCCTCTTTACTTGGGTTTTTTATATAAATAACTTAACCCCCCTATAAGTAAAATTAATGAAACAAGAAATGTTTGTTAGTATATAAAACAGACAGTGCTGAATAAGGTACATAAAATACCTTAAAAGTTTTTTTTCGAGTTTTCTGCAAATATTAGAATGGCTTACGACACTGGTTCTCTAACTGTGGGGTGTGCCCCCTAGGGGGCCCGATATCTTTAGAAATGGGGCGCGAGCCCCGGTCCCTCCCGAAATTTGGATAAAAGCGAGTTAAAACTCCGCTTTTAAGGGTCAAAGGTTTTTAAGGGTTTTGGGGGAGAACCCACAGACCCCCTTTTATACTTGAAACTGTATCACCCCCTAATATTTTATATAGAGTTAGCAATATGCAAATCATAATTTACGATTTCTAAAAAGCTTTATATTTTATTCTGAGGGCTTTGTAATAATTTCATTCTTCACTCAGACACAAAAATCTAGGTGTGGGTCTTGCGATATAAATTATTAAATTTCTTCTAAGGATATTTGGGGCTCTCCCTAAAAAAAATTTCTTCATACGCCACTGGTGTTAAAATTGCATTTCTCACACTAAAATTTAATTTTTTTTTGGGGGGGGGTAGGACCCCATACCCCCCATTCCCCTTGGGAGTTGTTTCTATCCGGTGTTCAGTTCTTCAGACCAAAAGCGGTCATTGAGGGCTTCGAAAGGGGTTCGCGAATTACTATTGGAAAGAAGTTGCACGAATTTGTTGAAACAACTAACTTTCGTATCAACCGCCGAAGTTTTACTTTTTAAGTATCAAAATATTCTGTAGAATTATAATCTACGTTACATGTAACTCTGGGCGATTCCAGAGTAGGGGTCATGGCCCCTCGAAATCCCTTTAAAGTAGTCAAAAAAAATTCTTGGTGCATCCTAATACTTAAAAATTTTCTGGAGAGAAGGCCCCTCTTCAGACCTCCTCTTTGGCGTAAAACTTTATATTTAACTTAAACATTTGATAAAACAAGGTTCAAATTATACATTTAAATGTTTTGAAAGCAATATCTAATGCATTACGCACTCAAGCAATTGAAGTTCTAAAAAATTATTTTTTACACCTCCAGAATTAAAAATATTGTTACATACCCCGGGAATGGCCCTCTTAAAATCTGTCCTGTGTGTGTGAACTAAGGTCGTATTGTAACTTCAGCTTCAAAATAATATTTTTGCTTTGCATACATTAGGGGGGGGGGCGTAGAAAATTATAATTAAAATTTGGATCGCCAATATTAAAAGTTTGTGATGCCCTGACTTACAATTTAAAATATTTCTTTCACCGCTTCTATTTTGTAGTTTCGAGAAGTGCAATTGAATCGTCAGTTACAAGAAGGGAATAAGTCCAAAAACGAAGTTTTGAGAAAATCGAAAAAACTGTATAAGTAATGGGATTTTTATCCTATAGCCATCAAATTTATACAGGAAATTCATGACACTGTTATGAATACAGAACAATCATCGAAAAAATTACAAGTGTATTTAAAAATGTTTTACAGATATAAAAAGAGGATGGACTTATTCCGTTCTTAAAACTTATGAAATTTTAGCTGAACAAAAATATTATAAACCACTTAAATCGACAATTAAATTATATTTCTGCTTAGTTTCACAATACAAAAGTGAAAGATAGAAAGACTAAGACAAATAAAATTAAAAATTGTTATGAAACTGCGTCATTAAGGCGCTATCAATGGAATAAGTGGACAATGGAGTCAAACCTTCATTGGTTAAAAAAAAGAAAAAAAACACTTTTAAATTCAAATCAAATTTTATTTTGGCTTAGTTTACATCACAAAAAATAAGAAAAGAAAGAAAAATTAAGTTAAATTTCAAATTTAATCAAAAAATAAAATGAATGGATATCGATTTCGCAAATTCAAGGGGCTATATCTGCCGATAGGGGGTAGTTATTTTCCCCCTCTTTGCACTCACGTGTAGAGCGGAGCCTGGAGATATTTTTGAGCACAAATAGTCAATTTGTCATTTATTGGACTTATTCCCTTTTTAAAACTGACGATTCAATTGATATTCATTTGAAAATTTGGCAAATCATACTTGAAACTGGTGTTGTATAATGAAAACTGGTTCAAGCTAATTTTCTGATTTATTTCAAGTCAGTACCAACTCTTCAATTTTAATTATTTTTCGTTCTGAAAATATATGCGAAAGGTTTTAGGTGCTTTTCGTGTATTTAGTTTAGAGTTAGAGTATTATCGTAAGGAAAAAACATTTACAAAAGTCTGAATATCATTTACTTTTCGCCAAAAAATAAATAGGGTACAAATATTGACCCCATGAAAATCAAAAATAAATAAAAAAAAGCATTAAAAATAAATGCTTACAAATTATTTTTAATAAGATATTAATATATACAATAGTTTTTAAAATAATTAAGCTCTTTCACCGTAAAGTCAGCCTTAGTGTTACTGTTACAGCTATGGAATTTTTTTTTCAAAAATGTGCTTACAAGTTTGTTTTAATAAAAATTCAAATTAGGTAACTTTTTCTATTATCTTAAACTTAAAACATCTTTTTTTTTCTTGGAATTTTTTAATTCTTTAGATAAGTAATATGTTGTCTTTCAAATATTCCGTTTTAGAGGAATTTCTGTTTGAGGATTTTTAATTAAATTTAAAAAATGCATTGCCTCTTTAATTCTGATAAATTAATTATCTCTAAAATGTATAGTCCGGCCACCACGAGAAATTTTTTCGACGTTGTACAATAATGTGGCGATTGTTCAATTTTGGGTGTGATGGTAATTCATAAACGCTGAAAAAACGTTTTGTGCCAAATTTGTGTGACTATAATTTAGATTTATACTTCTTTTCAAAGTTTTACCATTTTTTGTCTAAGTTTTTTTCGTGACGGTCGGACTATACAACATACCTCTCTCTCGCCCTATGGGTTTATTGATTGCAGTATACTGAAGCAATACGCCTCTTGATTCCCTGATTGGACAACAGAACATCTCATGACTTTGTTAAGATATCAGCCCTTGAGGAAATTTCACAGACTGTTATAATGGGAACAAATTATAGGGCTGCGAATATAAACTACGGAACGATCCTAAGTAGATCAACTGAAACAAAAATGTTTACCGGCGATACAAGCGATCCTAATTGTAAAATAATGTAGAAAGCAATAAAGAGGAAAATAAAGAGTTAAAAAGATGTGGGCATTTCTGTAATCATCCGACATGATACCAGTCTGTTCGAAACGATGTCTGGACTTCTCGATTATGGAATAGTTCTCTCCTTGGATGGGAGTGTTGGTAATTTTCCCTCCTTTGGTGTGATGATTCAGGTAATGTCTGACTTGCACGTAACTCCGATTTGTTGTTTGATTTTTATAGGATCATATTCTCATACGTTCTCTAACTCTATCAAGTTCTTTTAAACCCAGTGTTATTGCATTATGATGAGTTATTATAGAGTTTCAATGGTTTTTATAAATTCCTCAGAAATTAAACAGATAATGGAAAAACATGAAACCTTCGCCAATTATTATAAAATAAGCATTTTGAGAACTGTTTAGTTGGAAGTTAGTCGGGGTACTAAATTTGGACAAGGTATTTCTTTCTAAAGCCACGAGTCTAACATTCAGCATAAAAATAAAACCAACTGGTTTTCATATAATAATTGCATATAGTAATGCATATTTACATATCCGGTGCTTAATGGATTAAAAAAACAATTGGTTTTTATGATGCATTCAAATATCTAGTTCTTAATAAATTAAAAAAAATAGGTTTTTTTTATAAAAAAAATCCAAGGAGTCTTTTTAGAGCATTAAAAAAACCCTTGATTTTTGAAGTGCATACTTGGTGGTTATTGGATTAATAAAACCAAAATAATTTTGTAGTGAATTAAAAGAACATGGTATTTATTTAGTGAATAAAAAAAATGTTGCTTTCTAGGAAAATTTCAATTGTCTAATTTTTTCAATAAAAAGTTTTACAGCAATTACGGAAGAATTTAATATATTTTGTTCAAAAGACAAAATTTAATAAATAAATTACTTTTTACCCAAAAGTTTTAGTAAAACATATTCTGCAGTTTTTTTTTTTGGGGGGGGCATTTAGTTTAAATCGTGTTAACCCTGGATTAAAGAGCCAAAAAAAAAATGAGTTTTCCTCAAACGTTCAAAACAAAAATGTAAAACAAAAATACTTAGATATTTAAAGTGTAAAAGAATTTTCTAATTTATGTCAGAGAAAAGATAAATTCCTGAAATTTTCATTGAAATCCGAGAGGGTTAGTTTTAGAATTGAGAATTTTTGGTTTATTTAACATGGAATTATCCTTATGTTTTATACATTATCGTAAGGATTTCTTCTAATAATGATATTAAAAAAAAAATGCTTCTTGTTCTTCCCAATTTCGAAGGTTTTTGTAATTGAAAATGTGTATCAAGAGCTATGTAACATCAATTGGTGTAACTTGTCTTTGCTGGTATTTTTCGCTTTTCAAACAAAAATATAGGGGAAAGTGGGGGCTAATGGAAATTTTTTTTATAAATGCTATTAAAAAAGCATAAATGCAGTTATTTTTATAATTTTTATGAATTTAAAACGATTTTACATTTAAGTTATAAAAATATTCCTGGAAAGTTGAAAATATTATTCATCTATGTGTTATGAAGACTTTTGTAATTTAATACTACTGTCCCATTAGCCCCCATATCTGGGGTCTATTGGGACACAGTGCAGGGCTAATGGGACATGCTATAGAATTCAAAAATAAAAGTCACTTATGAATTTTAAATGCATTTTTTATTAACATATGCTAATATACTGAATATGCAAAAATTGTTGTGGATGAAATTTCAGCATTGAACAGTTTGATTCCACAATGTCTTCTGCAGCAGTGTTTAGTTTCACTAATCCTAACTATTTCTTCAATAATTGGAACTATCCTAATAGGATAATTCTAGATGGGATTAGTCTACACTACATACATATATAGGGAAAAAACTTAGAAGGATATTTAAAATTACTAATTTGTTTGTCTAAAATGTTAAATTTGTCCAATTATAAAAACCATTTAGTTCTTTTTTAGTTTTACATGTCGGCAATGACTGTCTTATTCTGTTTACATCCAACCTAATTAAGTATTCAAAGTCAAATAAACACTACAATGTTCTTTTAAAGAAATATTCAGGCTGTCCCATTAGCCCCCACAAGACATGTCCCATTAACCTCCACGATGGGAAAATTTACATTTATAGAAATAGTTCTTTACATGTGCAATTCAAATTTTTTAAGAAATATTTTTAAGTAATAATTTTTTGGAAAGTTGACACAACAAGCAACTAGCCTGGATCTTTGATTTTTATTTCGCTTATATTTTTTTATGAGGTTTTTTTTAAACTTGGAAGTGGACTGAAAATAGATGCTGCACCGTCTTTAATGTTAAATACCACGTACATTGATGCTATTAAAAAATTCCCACTTTATCACATTTCGTCATCTGCCATACCTGAGTTGATGGAATGCATCACGAGTCCCGGCGTAAACAGATATCTGTCTCCGCACACGTAGAGGAATCCGACGGTAAGGACGACTCTCTCCAACCAATTGGCGCGAGAAAAAAAATTCTACCTTGTCGTTAGTATTCACCATAACAAGTGAGAAGCTTGTACCGTGAATACTTGATCTGGTTTTTCTTAATTCCAGCAGGAGTTAAAACAGCATTTAATTAATACGTTTTGGGGAGGGCAGATGGCCAGCGCGAACTCGTTCTATGTCGCATCAATTATTAGATCTTGTTAAGTTAGAGAACGGAGGGTCTCGACTCTCGACCATCCCATGAATAATCATTTATTTTTTCGCCGTTCTTCTCTGGGAGAGTGTACCATAAATAAATATGAATATGAGATTGTCTAGACAACCTTGATATTTCTCAGCGTTAGATCGAGTGCTCTTGGCCATTACTTGTTGTTCTTATTGTTGTTATATTGAAGAGAGACCAACCTTGGGGGATTTTTTCACCCGCGTCGTGTGTGCGTTAATTCAACACTTAAACGGGGAAGCCAGGGCAACAAATACAAAATGGACAGCGGAGTTTAGTGCGAGGTTTTATGGCGGGATACCTCTTCAGGTGGTTGTGATGAAGTGCTGCGTCGTTAGGAAACGATTAGCCGCGGATAGTGTCGGTCATTAGAACGTCTGCGGACGGTCTGTGGCGGGTTTTTTAAGGCACTTGTGTGGGCAGATCCCTAATCGAGTCCGCTGGGCAGTGCAATTCATTAGCGTACGCTCGGATATCGATTAGTGACCCGATCTTAGTCCGGAATTAATGTTCGTTTGGTGACACTGGTCAATGCTATGCCAAGCCTGCAACTTGTTGGCTCGTCTGCCAAGAGCAATTTTTCTTGGAGTCGATTATTTTTTTATTTGACCTTTCTCCTGGTTACGATTCCTCAGTCCGCTCGACAAAATCATTGACCTCGATGGACGTTACCTAACTCTAGACCTGTG
Organism: Tetragnatha montana; assembly: GCA_963680715.1. Classification (NCBI taxonomy): domain Eukaryota; kingdom Metazoa; phylum Arthropoda; class Arachnida; order Araneae; family Tetragnathidae; genus Tetragnatha; species Tetragnatha montana. The sequence continues at coordinate 19,732,976 of OY796680.1, read as the reverse complement.
CTGCCACCTCACTTAAGCATTTGTGTTATCGCCTGGGAGGGTCACTGGCCCTCATTTAAATATGAAAAACTACTGCGACTCGCTTTCTCAGTTGGCATATACAGGGAATGAGTTTGCAGGGTCCCTGTGGTCCTTTGAAGAGAATAGGAGTAGGTTTTTTAATTTTACAATACTACATTACGTTATCGAAGAAATTAAACATACATTTTATTTACTTTTTGGGCTGAGTTAGTTTTTAATTCAATAAAGTCTTAAATTTTTACATTATATGCACTGCTAAACATTTTGTACAAAAAAAGAACAAATTGGGGTCGGGCAGTTTTCTTAGGTACTAATTAAGAGGGGGTTGTGGTTTGCTTATCTTTGCTGACAAGGGGGGGCAAAATGACCTAAAACATACTTACGTAATATTTGAACGGCCCCTTTAAAGTCTTTTCATTTCACGCACTGTTTTCCATGTTTGAGTATAATTGCGATTCGTTAATTTCTCAACCTGTCTCTTGAAATTTGTATTCCTATAAGGCTATAAAGAACTTTGTTTTACAGTAGAAGCTCTTATAAAAACCAGATGTCTCACCTTAGAAAGAGTTCGCTTTGGCGAAAGTCACTGGTGGTGGCCAATTTGGCACTGTTATTTACCGATGAGTATTTAATATTCGTTTTGTTTAAACAACAGATCGGATTTATCATTGAGTATTAATCACTTTGCCCGATTTATCTCACATTAATAATGCCCGGATTTATCACATTGCCCATAACTTATACATTGAATAGCGCTACTAAACGAAGGGAACAAACTCAACACTAACAAACTACCACTAACCATCGTGGTTCACTCTTGCAGTGCTTTAATTGGTCCTACAAACGATTTTTAATATTTGTTTTATTGTACCCAAAATCGGGAACAAGTGCTTGATAGTAAAACTCCGTTAACGGGGTCATTTACACTGCTTCACTTTCAATGTTCATCATGAGTGATTCTCACCGAGGAATCACACATTTGCATAGGAAATCGGAGGAGTGAAGACTAAAACAAATATTAGACGATTCCTCCAAGATGAAGATCGAAAGTGAAAAGTCTAAATGGGCCTTTATATACGTTTCTCCCTACCGATTGTGACAAGACAAAAGAATGTGCACAGTTTTAAGTTAAGAACTCCGTTATTTAAAACATGTTGATGATATTTCTTTTTTCTTGTACAATAAGCGCTGTCTTTGCGTTTTCAGATTCCTTTCCGCCCCTGGTTGAGTAAGGCCGGCCTGGGATGTTCGGAAGCGGAGGCCTCGCGTGCACCCTTACAAGAGGACAGGAGAAAGAAGAGATGGGTGAAGGCGCAAGAGAGGTACAGCAAACTCTCATAGAGTGATACCGACGCGCATTTTAAAATTTGTACAGAAGTGGATTATTTATTCGTATTCCAGTGGAACCATTGTATTATAAGCTCTTGTAACATATAAGTTTGTGTGTTTTGTTTTCTGACCTGTGTCATGTTAGTATGTTTTCAGTGTTGGTGAAATGAGAAAAGGTTGCATGTTAGTTTCAAGACGATATACCAGACAGATTTCTTCTTATTTCAATGAACCAAAATACGTGTCATTATTCATTATTCATGTGTTCTTTTTATGTTCATTATTCATCTGTGCATGATACCCTAGTTTGTAAGAACTCAGAAATTTAGATTGACAGCTATCAGATTTCAAATTTGTTATTAAAATTTTGACGATAAAAATGGTTGTTATTGAATGAATGAAAGTTTTCCGAGTGATTTTGTGTTGAATATGTACAAAGAGAGGGGTAAATGTTAGATACTACCTTGTAAAGTAATATTCTATCCCCTTTCTTTATTATTAGCAATATTTGTGTTATTTAAGACCTTTGTTTAAAAATTGACTATTATGAAATATGCATGTATAAAATATTCTTGGCTGGAACTAAAAAATTATACCATGCTGTCCATAATACTGTTTTTGTTTTGTTTTATTTATTGTTCCTTATCAAACCATTATGCACAATAAATGTATCATTGCCTAATTTTTATGGTTTATTATTTTGTCGAGACTGTACAGTAAAATACAATCAAACATTTTTCACATAAAAAAAAAATGAAAATATACCTCTTCTCTGTAAGAAGTGATTAATTTCGACTCTTTATTTTCTGTAAAGAAAGCTTAAAACCGATTATAGAGAAAAAATAGAAGTTTTCACATGTGTTAAGTTACTAAAAGTTGTTTAGTACAAAGTAATAGCATGTATATTTTTTTGAAATTTCAATTATTTTTGGATTCGTTAAAAACAAGCCATATCCTTTTTGGATTGTGATTGCTACATAGTGTTAATGTGCTATATGGTTTGGGAAAGGCTTTTGGATTTGGCTTTTAAAGAATATAGTATTTCAGGAGATTTTTTAAAGTAAATAAGAAATACAAATGCTGTACTAGAGATAAAATTGAAGATATCACTCAAAATATTATTATCCAATTTATAGCAAAGTTCCATAATTGCGAAACTTCTAAAAAAATATATATTTTTAAAAGTATCAGATATTTGCTTAATATTCCACCTCAAAATAGAGTTAGGGTTACCATTTATGTATGTATTGAATTCCTTTTAATTACAGATTTTAACCAGTCTGGAAAAAATTACTGCTTTCACCTTTTCCTGACCTTTCACATTGAATTTTGCTGTAGTACAACGAACTTTCATAGATTTTGTATATTTCCATACAAAAATAAATCGCTATTGATTAGTTATTTTTATTTAATAATTTAAGTTGGTAGACGGTCATTTGCTGGTACTTATCTAAATTACTCCCTGTTTCCACAGCGAAAAGTTTCAGATAACTATTATCGATATTGAACTTGAAATATAGCAATTTTTTTTTGTGGGTAAACGTTAAAATGTAATAACAAATAATAATCCCCTAACTATATGAGTCTCAACTTCATGAAGTATATTTTAAATAAACGTATACTCTTTAACTCACAGGGTATCGGAATTTCGAAAATAGGCGCTCCCAGACTGCAGAAATCGATATCATACAAATATTAGCGAAGGTGAGGGGGGAAATGAGGGTTTTTTGTCTTTTTGAGCCCGCGTTTTCGTCTTGGTTGACGCTACTAGTTGTGAAAGTGCCCATAGATCACAAATATCGGGACCGCCGCAAGTTGTTATCGTAGACACTTCTTTGTTAAAGCTCATCTTGTTTCTCATAACTGTATTGCAGACTGTTTACTCTTTATTTACTTTTTGCAATCGATGAGTTTTATAACCGAAACACTTATGGGTATTTATTTAAATCGATTATTCTCCAGAAACTATTTGAGAGGTCTAGGGGATCTCTATTTTATATTTTTGAATATACGAGTGATATTGTTATTTGATTTAATAGTTCACCCCAGACAGAGCTTATTGATTTAAATGATTTTCGATTTGGGATAGTTTAGTGAGAATTTTCCATCAATATTTTGCTCCTCATAAATTTCTTTGCTTGGTTTTACCTCATTTGGGTTTTATTTAAAACACTTTAACTAAAATTCTAATAACTATGTTTTTCTTTTGCATTTTATGCTTAAGAAGATTTAAACTTATAGTTGAAATTGTTTTATTGCATTAATAAAACCAAATGAAACTGGAAAAAAATGGAAATTGAACCAAATATACGTTAATATAACTATTTCATACATATGAAACTGCTTTGAATAATTTTAATACTGTTTATCTATGTAAATTTGATAATGATTTTATCGAAGGCCAATATCAGATTTATCGTCACTTTAATTGCTTAACTTTCAATTTTAAGAATTCAATGGATTAGGATACAATTGATTTTATGTAAAAAGAATATTTGTTTGTTGGTTTTAGTTTTTTTTGGATGCCTCAATATAATCATTTTAGCATAATACTTTTCCTTTAATAGTCAGAAGCTACATGGGAATTGAACCAAAAATGATACATTTCTTTCATGTATTTTCTTAGGAACTAAGTTCTGTGGTCAGCCGGTGCAAAGTAAGTTGTGTTAATTACACTACTGCAACGAAAAAGCTGTTTTAAAAGTATAAAAAAATTGCCTTATTTACCTAAATTTTCAATAAAGGTGATGTACCATGATAAAACGGAGGTAATTTTTTTTTTAGATTCAGCACACCAAAAAAAAAAAACATTTGAAATGATCTTATCGAAAATTTGAGTTAGAAATTTAGTATAATGAGTCCATTTTCCAAAATTTTCTTGTACTTCCCAATAAAACTTAAAAACCTAAATTGTCAGAAAATGGGACGTCCCAGGAAGGAACGAAAGGAATTTTCGAATTCAGCATACCAAATAACGTAAAAATCAGATGGAGTAACCCAAAAAGCTTTCAAAAACATCACATTTTTACTTTTCTTGATAAATTGCAAAAAGAAAAAGGTGGTTAGATTTTCAACCAAAAATTAGGAAGATTATAAATAAATTAGATGCTTATAAATAAATTAACTAAATTTAACCCCCAAAATTTTCCATTTAAAGGGCTTTATCCTAACAACCAGGCAGTAGCTTATACAGAAATGTATTTCGGGAGGGGTCATACAACCTCGAAAAAATTTAGTCATTATTAGGGCGGTAAACTAGACAGACTCAAGTTGACTCATCATCATCTGACGTTTCTCCTTACGTGTACTGTTATTATGTGTTAAGTTTTACATGACTTATACGTATGATTTAAATTTTGGTGCACTTAATAAAAAATTGCGGAATAACAGTGTGATTAATAAAGTAATAATTCAATTATTATTCTATTAGAAATTATATTTATTCCTCTTGCATTTTCGTCAATTTTGTTTCCATCAATCAAACAATAGATATCATGCTTCTACAATAAAGATACCGATTTTGATTGAAATATTTCGTAAAGAAGAAAATATTTATCCCCTCCCTTCAAAAGAAAAACATTTCATCAAAGTAATTGAAGAAAAACTTTGAGAAACTATTTATGATAAGGATAAAGTTGAACAGTGTTATTCAAATGTTTAAAGAAATATATTGAACGCATGCCTCCCTAAACTTATCCAAAACAAACGCCTTCTATTTTTCTTGGAATTCACCACTGTTCCCCTGAAAGCTGCAACACCCATTATAAGGGGATATCGCCCACTTAAGGAAATCTTATGTAGCATTGTTTTATAGCAAATTTTATACCACCCACTCACTTCTTTTTTCTGATTGTAACTAAAAATATTACGGGCTCATTACTCTATATTATGTCCCTGAATCCTTACGATAGCATTCTATGGCTATTTACGTACATATAGATTAAATTTTGAATGATGATGTTTGAATGGTCATTTACTACTAATAGTTCTTTTAAGGCTTCTTACTTTTCAAAATTAAAAAAAAAAAAAGAATTAACAATGCATAGAGTCTTTTATTGAGTAACTAAAAGTCACGAACTTTTAATCACGTTGCTATTATTTTTGATAAAAATCCCAATATAAAATCCCACTTTATATTTGCTTTAGTAGGATTCTATAATTTTAAATAATTATTTTTTTAGCTGTTGGCATTAGTCTAAATATCTCTATTCTAAAAAATAAAGTTTTTGGTGAACGATTTCCAGAGAAAAAATTTTTAATTACTGATCCATATAACATATTTTTGGTATCAAGCTGTTCGGACTCTTTTGAAAAGACGTGGAGTAAGTTTAGAATTTTTAAAAAAATTCTCAATTTTAAAATATTTTCATTTTTTAGATTACGGATAAGGTTGCAATTAGGAAGCAACTACTGCCAAACACCTTATTACGCAATCAATCACAACGACCAAATGAAGCCATATTTTATATGATAAACAATTTTTTTCACGTTCTAAAAAAGTACTTTCTAAATTAAATATCATTCAAAGACTGATAAAAGTACTCTAAAAACTTACAGATCTTTCAATGTCATATATTAAATTTCACACATTTTGTCTGAAATTTATAATGTTTAGTCTGATAATCGAAATTAATTGTAAACATTGAGTGCCAAATAGGTTATGTCTCTTATTATTTTCAATACCTTAAAAGGTACTCAATGGGGATGTGGATGTGTGCATTGGGTTTTATTTCTTTTCTGAAAATATTAAAAACTAATCGTTTAAGGAACCCTCTGAAAAGTGTGTTTTACTAAAACTTTCGTGTAATTTCAGTATACTCGAAATATTTACTAAATGAAGATTCAATTTTAGTTCAGGTGTTAGAAATTCTGTTTTATTGTTCAATCCCCTGTCGTATTATTATAATACTTACTTTTATAATAAAAACCGAGAAAAATTATAATTCGTCAATCTAAGTCGTTTTTACCACTTTTGTTAAGCTGAAATTTCGTAAGTTTGAAAAAGAACAGCGATTTTCAACTCTACAAAATTTTTGTGGGTAGAGTTCTATTTTTTATAAACGTACAATGTATACATTATTCTAAAACTGTAGATCCAGTTAAAATGAAAATTCTATTACTTATTCTATTTAAACTGTCGATTCAATTTGATGAATGATTCTTAGCTCAATGTGGATGGGGAGTGGAGCCTCTAGTGCGAAAACATTTATATTTTAACATTGTATATACCTAAATGTAACCCAAACATTGTAACAGATCTAACATTGTAACCCACCCTAACTACTGTGAAGTTATACTATTTATTGTGGCACAAATTTTAGCTTTTGTGTATGACTTACCTAAATAGTTCATTGTAATGAAATACAAATACAGAGTTTCCAACAAATCCGCCCAAACTCTGCACAGAAAGGTTCCTTGGGTGGAGTACATAATAAAAATAAGTAAAGTTGAGTACGAAAGCTTCCTTTCAATGTCCGTTGTTAACTCCTAGCTCTACTTTAAAAAGAAACTTCGAATCCTTAACGATCAATCCGAGATGTGGTTTGAGTTGTAGAGAGGATCAACTTTCGTCACCTTGTGAGGGCGTTAACGGCCTTTGCATTTGTCGAGGTGTTTGTGAGGGGTAGTACATACATCGCAAATATTTGAAGGGGCGACATTACGGGAAACTACTCTTCAAATTTGTCCTCTTTCTTTGGCCTTTTTGGGGAAGTGTTTCTCCAAAGAGAGCGTATGTCGTAGTAAAATGTTCCGTTTCTAAAAGTTCAAATATTTACGTATGTTTCTAATTTTACTCATCTTATAAAGGGTGTCCCAAATTTAACGCAAGATTTGAATTAAATAAAAAAAACACAGTTTTTAGTAATATATCATTATAATAATAATTGCCAACAATTTACTGCACAAATAGGGGCAAATTAAAATCTTGCGAAATCCTAAGTCTGTTACTTCCCCTTCGCTGGAACACATCTGAACGGAATTTCTCAATTTTTAGAATGAGGATTCAAGTTAGAAATTCTTGATAAATGAATCTAAAAAAGGAGAGCTGTAAATTTATGAATCAATCAGTTTTGTTTCAATATCTTATAAACATATGGAGAAATAGTCAAAAATGTACTTTTTGTTCATAGGTGACCCTTTCTCCCCTACTATTTTCTCCGAAAATGTAAAACTTTGATTACGCTGAATAACTTTTTTTTTAATTTTTATTTTAAGCAATTTCTTTTATTTGAAAAATGTTTTTCTAAATATTGTAGCTAGGTACCCTCCTGAAAAATAACGAAGATCTAAAGTCATTTAGGAAGGACACCACTACGCCCTAAAAAGGCGAAAATACTCCAAGCCCCCCCCCCCCCGGGTCTCAGAAAAAAGGTATTTTGAAATCCTTCTTATATTGCGCATATACACTAAAAGGAAGGTCTTCCACCATACCAATTTTTGAGTCTTTAGCCTTCTTAGATTTTGCTGTGCGATTATGAGTGACTGGATGAGTGGATAAGCTTTTTATTATTATGGATTTAGAAAGTTGTCTTAAGTGGAGCGTTTTTATACCGTTGAAGTCAATTAGGTTTATTCACTTGGTAATAAAAGGTTATGGTAAAACATTCCCCCTTAAATGGGCAACAATAACAAAAGTAATTATTCCTTGAAACTTCAAAAGTTCAAACTCATATCTGTTTAAATTTTTTCGAGAAACTATAAAATAATATAGTCAGCATAAAAAATAAACATAGGTATAATAATAAATTCAGTAAAAATATGGACCCAAGGCTTTTTTAGTTAATGCTTGACGCATGGAGTGGTTTCCCATGTATAGCATTTGTTCCGCAATCAATTTTCATAAATTATTGAAAATGATGGAATTTATTTCCAAACTCAATGTTTTTGAATAATAAAACACGCTTATTTTGTTACATTGATGAAGAATTTTCGTAAATAAGTGTAACAGGCTATTCGTGTTTGAATAGGTCATAGTTAGATAGATACCTTTTAGATACATAAAGGATGTCTAGTCAAGTCAGTTATATGTTGCGTTTAACTTTTGGTGGTATTTTTTTGGATTATACCTAGTAGATTTTTCGCAGCCTAATTTAAGTTTGCAAAACTAAATATTATCGGCTACCTACATTCTGTTATAACCAGTCGTAGAATTTCAAAAATACTTTTAATATCGTTTAAAAATATTATCTACTGCAATTTGAAAACAAATGTGGTTGTTAAGTTTTTTAAATGTAACTACTATTTCACTTCTGAGATAGTCTCAATTCCAGGACATGCAATCATTTAACAAAAGATAAATAAATTGAAATTGCTGCTTTTAAAGTGCTATTTTAAAATTTTCCGGGCCCGCCGCGCGTTTTTTAATCACTCCTACAGCTCGTTGAATATTTTTCACGTCTTCCTCATAAAAAATCCCCCATTCTCATGCTATTACTCTCTTCTCCTTTCCTTTCAGAGAGAGGTGATCCGCGTAATAATAAATGTGTAACTCCTCCATAAAGAGTTGTCCCACCCTTGTTTTACACGAAACCAGGTGTAAAGTGGCACCTACGCTCTTGGCAGGGAGAGATTCCGCGAAGCCGATCGGACGGTTGTAATTCTGCGCCTCGTTGTGTACCTGCAATACCTCTTAGAAACGGGTACTCCCAGAAACAGACCCTGAGGGCTACCCCCTTTCGACCTTGGAAATCTACCGCGTTTTCGGCTGATTTCCTTCTTTCTTTTTTCATTTTCTAATGACACTCACCAGCCGAACGTTATGTAACGAGTTTCATTAATCATGGGGAACGCACTCCTTTAGATTTATTTATTATTTCAACAACATATAGGGAAATGGAATTTGGAAAACTATGGAGATAGATTGTGTTTTGTATACTTACTCTGAAAAAGAAACTCCCATTCTTTCTCTAAAAAAAACCCTCCTTTTATTTTACGCTAGGCCGATATTGATACAAGCGATAATCATCGCCCTATGTGGAAATTCACAAATTACATCACACCCGTTTCACTTTCACCCCCCACGTCACAAATTTTCTTCTATTTTTCACGTTACACTTTCGAAATTTATTTCAATAATTTCTTTACTTTTGAACTATCTTTATTACTAATAGATGAAAGCTAGCAGACGAAATATGACCTTAATTATAGTTTTAAGAGCAGTGAATGAACGTTTTCTATAAAGTGTGATGCCCAAAAGATTAGACTTGCTCCCTTTGTTACCATTTGTCACTCTCCTTCCCCCGAAACGTGTGATTTTTTTAAATGGACCATATGGGCTATTATCTCTAAAAAACCGAATAGAAACCATTATTTTAGTAAAAAATGATGACAATCTCTCTGATGTAAATCTTTTAGAGAATTTATTAAAACTATAACCACCCAGTTCGTTTAACTCTAGCTTTAACTATCGGGATCACCTCAGACCATGAAGAGTGGTAACAAAATCGCTTATGAGAATCAAGTCATCGCTAAGTCATTTCGTACTTCTTGAATCAAATAACAATTAATACATAACTAATAAAAAATTTTGTGTAAAATTCAAAAATTTTTAAGGCACCAAGTTTTCAAAATGAACTCAAGTTCATAAAATAGTTTCTTCCAGCCCTACAAAGATTTGTAATCCACCCTGTATAGGGCCAGACAAATTATTTATAGTTTTAGTTCATTAAAGTACAAATATACAGATATAAAAATTATTATAGGTATACAAATTGTATACACATACTATAATCTAAGTATTCGCCATTGGTAAATACAGATCATCCTCAAAGTTTTTAAAAAAGTGAATTTTTAATAAAAATAATTGTAAAATTTAAAGCGAATAAAAAAAAACCCGTAGGTATTTTTTAAAGATTTATAAAAAAAATACCGCTTTGCACTGATGGCTATAATTTTAGTTATAGGTACTATAAAATAATTCGTATGTAACGAGCTCTTAAACTATAATTACACGTCTACCCCAAAACGGACTCTTATAAGGATTTAAACAGGGTACAGCTTATTTTAAACCACCCCTGTATTTACAATCGCTAATCATTTCTTTTTATCTCTGTTATTTTGCTTGAAATAAGTATGTTATACATTTGGAAAAATACATATGCTATTAGTTTAAAGTAATTCTTATAGATTATAAGTATAAATGAGCATTTGATATTTTTCAAAACCTATAAAAAGAGATGGCTTATTAGACTTTTATAGCTAGCTGATAAGATGCATCGCGTTTGTCATCGGATAATGTAAATCATTTAATGCCAGAACTAATACCTTTGAAATCTAACCCTCTCTTCCCAGAAGCGTTCATTTTTCAAACTCGACTTCAAAAATAAAACAGGTATCCAGCTATCCTATCATTACGCAGCGTTCTAACAGTTAGTAAATGTGGTCATTAAAAGTTGCCTCGTCACTGATTGAAATCGTAATTGGCGATCATCTGACATCTACTGCGAGACATGCTCTAATTTAAAATTTAGATTTGTATCTTGAGTTGGTTTCTAAATGTATTGGTGTTAACTTTAATACTAGAGTTGAAACAAGCTGAAGGTTTTTACGGAGATGTTTAAAATGTATTCATTTCACCGTGGAAGTTTCATTTTCGTTTAGAGAAGATGAATGGATGTGGTAGGATTATATCCCAAATGGTTAATAGTATATTTTGTCTCTCTTTCCTTTTTATGCGTTTCAATTGTTAAAAATGAAAAGGTGTTGCTTGTAACTAATTAAATAGAAGGGTGTAGCGCATGGAGATTTATTTAAACAAATAACGTTTGCACTCGGGAAGATTGTTTATTTCTTACTGTTTACATGATGCCTTTACTTAGGGGAGATAAGTGTACCTAGGACCGCTCTTTTTCAATCGCCAATAACTAAGCCAAAAACGTAACGTGTTTTATACTGTGAAACTGATTATTATGCACACATAAGAATTCTAATATCTTACCTTTTTTATTATTAAAAATACACTAATAAGGATATTAATCGAAATAAAATCTTTTTTTTTTTTTTAATCTGGAAATGGCCATTGGTACAATTTGTAATTGAATCGTCAGTTTGAAAAAGGGAATAAAACTGTATAAGTAATGGAATTTTCGTTGTGTAACCACCAAGTTTTAACTGGAAATTCAGGACCCTGTTTAACATACAGAACAATCATTGGAAAATATATAAGTATATTCAAAAATATTTTACAGTTGAAAAAAGTTGATGGGCTTATTCCGTTCTTCAAACTTATGAAATTTCAGCTGAAAAAATCTCAAAAACCACTTTAATCGACAATTAAGTAATATTTCGGCTTAGTTCACAGCACGAAAGTGAAAAATAAAAAGACTAACTTAGGCAAATAAATGTAAAAATTATTATGAAACTGAGTCTTTAAGGCAGTATCAAAGGAGTAAGTGAATATCAATGGAGTCAAACATTCACTTGATACAAAAAAAAAAGTGAAAACACTTTTAAATTAAAAAGAAATTTTATTTTTTCTCACTTTACAGCACAAAAAAAAGAAAATAAAGACAAATAAACTTAAATTTCAAATTTAATCAAAAAATACAATGAATGGACATCGATTTTGCCAAATTCAAGGGGCTTTATCTGCCTATAGGGGGAATTATGTTTTCCCTCACTCTTGGGTAGAGCAAAGCCTGGAGATTTTTTTTAGAGATTTAGTTTCATATTGTTTAAAACACAGAGTACTAGAACAGAGAGTCCACGGCCATAGGCCATAATGGAAGTCGAAAATCATGACATCTTGTTACAGGTTGGGAGAATTGTGGCGCTGGGATCGCACTAAACTCACTAGCGTCTGGATCCAGTCTGAATCGTTCGCCGGCTGCCTATAGGAGATCGAAAACACCTTTCTGAGCATACGCTGAGTTCTAATTTGGCGAGAGATTTAAGCGGCCGGCATACGTTCCAGAATCTAGTGTGGCGCCCTCACATCAGTAACGCATTTGAAAATAGCCTCGTGGACCCTCTGTTAGGATATTTCTCTGTGGTTTAAAATTTCCATTTTCTTTTAAACTTTCAAACTGAAACCGAATCTCTTGGAGAGAGAGGGGCTGCCCAACTAAATTAGTTTTTTCAACACCTTTCTAACGTTAAGAAGCTGAAAATTATTCATCAAATATTGATCAGTAAAAAGGAGACAAAGACCATGAATAATTTTTGAACTTACAAAACTTCTAAGATACCCCCCAATGCGCTTGTGTCATTGAAAAAATTTAATTAACTTCTTTTATGATTTCGAGAATTTTCCAAATCAGTACCTACATTCACTTTCCAATACAAGCCAAGTCAAGTCGAATTCAATGAGTCTTAACTATAGTAACACACATGACAGTTATAGAATTAAGTCCGAGTGTGACTAGAGACTTCGTTGTCTGAAGGCCACTCGGTCAGGAAGAGGAGGAAATGCCTCTTTATGAGACACGGCCTTCAATCGAAAATAGGTGGTCCTGGAAATTATGTTGGCAGGTGTGTATAATGTTATTCAGCGATGAAGTATGACTTTCTGGGCTCTCAGACGAACATTACGAAAACGCTCTTCCAGGTTATTCCGGGAAGTTAATTTCGGGTTAATCTTGCTCTTAAATATACCAATTACGACGACTTATACGACATTACTTTCATTCTAGTCGAGAGGTAATTGGTGTCATAATACGAGTTCGTCGCGTAACGATCTCTTCGAATTTACTGTGCAAAAACTGTTATTGACTATCGCATCAACAAAGGCATAAATAGTCTCGAATCGTAATAGTCTCCTATTTGGTAAACTGAAGGAGGGCCAGTCATGTTGCGTCCGACGTTGAAACAATGGCTGCAGTTTCTGAATGTTTGGAAATTTAGTGAAATCTGTTGCAGTTTATGTAATTTTACACTCTCTAGAACAAAAAATTAATACCAGATTTCCAAGTTTCATGGATGAATTTTACGTAATAAAAAGTTATTTTAATAGTAGTGTAAAAGGTGCAAATATGGAGACTGGTGTAAATACTGGCACTTTACTGGGTATTGGTGGCTATTAGACTGGCTATTGGTGGTGCTGAAGTCTAGGGCCAGAGCTGTAATTGTGCAACCTGTTGGTATAAACTAGCACAGAGCAGTTGGGATTATTCTTTCAAGCAGTGTAGATAAAGCGTGAGTGTCAGTACGTGTTAGTTCTCGACTACAAACTTGTGACAGAGGTCTGAAATCGTCTTATGGTTAGTTTTAAATAATACCACAGTGATATATGGAAAATAGAGATCCTAAGCTACTTTTCTAAGCACACCTTTAGCGACTTTATTTTACACGTGATAGGGGACATCACTTTCCTCTCTCCACTGTCTCTGTCCATCTCCTATCATTTAGTCCTTCATAATTGTTAATGAAAGCCAAAAATCTATACTTATTTTAAAAATTTAAGACACTTTAAATCGAAAACAAAAGAGGGTACCAGTATTTGCACCTATGAACCTTTTCCATTAGTCTCTTTATTCTAAAAAAAAAGTTTGAACGGTTTACAGAGAAAACTTATTAATTACTGATCCGTGCACGTGTAACACAGTTTTGGTATCAAAATGTTTGGATTCCTTTGAGAATTCCGAGTAAGCTTATAGAATTTCTATTTTTTTAGTTCACGGATAAGGTTACAGTTACATAGCAAGAAACTGTCAAACAACTTATTATCTATCCAATCACAACAACCAATTGACGCCATACTTTGACTACCAAATATTGGGTCTATAACTTACCATAGGTATTGTATATAGATTTAGTGCTTTGTCACATCAGATGTTAGCTAGTGTCATCTATCGCTTTAATGATTTCTGTATCTTGGCTAGCCTCTACAGTATCCAGTCAGCCATTTTTTTAACATTATGAAAATCGTGCAGTTTAAGGAAGGAATTAGGAATTCGCAGTTTTTGGTTGTGAAAAAAGTTTCCTGGGGAAAAAAATCCGGATGCATCTAAGTAGGGTCTCTGGTTATTATATAACCAAAATAAATTGTTTGTAAACATTGAGTGTTGTGTAGGTTTCATCTCTTATTATTTTCAAGGTCTTAAAGGTCTTATTGTAAGAAGTTTGTGTGAAACATTAAAAAATATGAATGGTGTGCTGACGAGTTAGAAAATTAGTTAGACAAGAGAATTTGAAAGATTCATTGGTGTACGGTTTTTTTAGAATGTTAGTTATTAGTAGACAATGTTTTATGAAGTTCAGTGAGCTGGGTTTAGTGAGGATTGCGAAGCGATCCGAAAGGTCCTGCTTAACCAAGTAGTGTATAAAATAAACATAATTCTCTCCAGGAAGTTATTGTTGAGAAGCTCTGAAAGAAACAAATTTACTTGGAACTCTCTCTTTCATTTTCGCTCCTAATATTACATCAGCTCTTATTTTCTCTCTCATCCTACTCTCTTTCTTTTCTAGAAGAAGATGCAAGGGGATTGAAAAAATAAAAATGTTTAACTTCGTAAACACAAGTTATATATAGTCAAACTAGATTGTAGACAGGACATCCCTAAAAATTAGTCACATCAAAAACTTTTCTTAAAATCACTGCTCATTCATTTCCCATCAAAAAACGCACAGAGGACTCGAGAAGAGAGGCTCCGTGTCCTCGCGCACGATCTCCTTCCATTCTTTACCGCGTGCGCCCGAGGGCAGCGGGTCCATCCTCCCCTCTCCGCCAATCGCCCACCTCCCATTTTTGCTCCATCAGCGTGGACGGTGGGGGCCGAAAAGTGTCATTTTTTTTTACTTTCTGCGACTCTCTTCTCTCTTTTGTATTCTATTTTTACGACTCGATTTTTTTTCCTCTGCAGCACCCGCTTTTCTTCATCGTCGTTGGCAACACACAAAAAGGAGCTCTCGCACGTGGAGACAATGCCGGCAGATAAATTAGCATCTTGGGATTAGTTTGTCACTTGTTCTTTATTCGTCCCACTCGGTTGACCTCGGTTTAACGCTCGGACTGTGGGAGAGATGACCGCCAGTTTTCGTTGAGATACTATTTCCAACTAGGTGTCAAGCAGGATAACAGTCGGTTTCGCGAGAAATAAATTGCATAGAACGAATAGGCTTTATTATCTGGTTAATTTGTTAAGCTGAATCTATTTCCTCTTTATATACTCTAGCCTACGGTGAAGTAGTAATTTTCTAAGTACCAGTGGTAAGCTGTTTCGTATTTGATCCATGAAATGAAATTCAATACTCCGAGTCTCAAAAAGTATTTATTTTTAATAACCATTATGTACCGAGCTCTATAAGCTACGGAAGAACTAAAGAGCAGTGAAGATGAGGCTTTGAAATAATTATCAAATATTTAAGAAACATAACTCAAGGTTAAGTTTCCTCAATAATGCTCCATATCCATGTTCTTATTTGTAGTAGACACAGCCAATTCTACAATTTATACTGAGACAATAGTATAGTATAGTACAGTGGCTCCCAAACTGTGCGCCACCACGGCGCCCTGGGGCATCGTGATGTCTTTACTAATAGAACCCCTCGAAGTATTACAAATTTTTATCCTCTTTTTCTAGTACACTTGTCCATTAAAGCCCAAAATTTTCAAGGTCTAAGGGCTAAAATTTTCGGAGGTGAATTTTTTATAGATATATTTTTAAAATATTGTTTATCAACATTCGTTTTAGTTTACTGGCAAACATCAAAATGTTTCAATAAGTTTGCCTACTGGCTTCTTCCTACACACTTTCTAAAATAGTGGGAATAATTTTTTGCAATTAAAATTGGAGTTCCATTGGAATTTATTTCTTTTAAGGAGTAATAAATCAATAAGTATTCAAGTTTGGGAGCATTCAATGCTAAAAGATGAATTTGAACTTTTCAGATGTTTCAGATTTTAATTCCATTTTTATTTGATTCTTCATCAAAGTTTATTTACTAAAAGGAACAAATAATGAGGAATAATTTAAGAAAAAGGTAGCTTTCCTAAGATATTTATTTCATAAATTTTAGGAATAAAACATACTTTATTCAAAAGGGGAATAGTTAAATGAACCATCCTATACTCTCAATATCCCAAAGTTGTGGAGATCGGGGAGAAATTTCAAAAATCATAGAAAACCCAAAAACACGGAAAAAGAAGACATTTTTATGAGGCATGCATTATAAATAGGGGTATTTAGCCATTTTTCTTTTTTTTGTATCTTTTTGTAGTGCACAAAATTTTTCAAATTTGTTGAATTTGACGTCATTAACAGACAAAGTAGTTTCCAGCGAGGTGTCTGAATATTGAGTGAAATGAAGAACGTCAATTTAAAAATATGATTATTTTGTTAAGCCCATGTATATGTTATGGACAAAGTGTTAAACCGGGCATTATTAGTAATGCCCGAAGTTGAGGCGGAAAATGTAATAAATTCAATAATATTTATGAATGAGTATTTATCACTTTGCCCGAAATACGCGGGCATTATTAAATGCCCGGATTTATCACAATGTCCGTGTTTTATCACGATTTGGGTACCGAAACTCCTCCTAGCAACCCAGCAGGTTTTCTGTTTACGTAGTTCCTGCTTCCGCTTAGTGACGTCTTAGGGAAACGTTGCTATCGAGTATAACATTCTTTCTATTCTGGTAAACAAAGCTTTGCAGTAAAAAAATCTTAACACAATACGCAGCAATTAACATGCAATATTTGTATGAAGCTATGGAACAGATAAAAGTATGAAATGTAATTTTTTGACCAAATAACTATATCGGTTACACCAAAGGAAAAACATCCGAGTTTCCTTTGAGTTAAAGGCTTCAAGTTTATCAATTTGGAGCCACAAACAAGATCTTAAATGTTACGATCAACATAAATTACACTCTAATTGGCCGATAAAGATCATTACAAAATCACGAATTTCAAAACAGAAATAAAGGGAATTTAATGTCAAAAAGGCTACAACTAAATCATCCCAAGTATCTCCCTCCTCTCGTGGTTAGAATTTTAAGTTTGAGACCGGCGACAGATCGTAACTAGTAAATCCGTAAATTTTAAACGACAGCTAAACGAAAATTCGTCTCTGTTAATGCGTTTCTACCATTAACGAATGATGGCATTTTTTGGAGAGATTTGCATAAAACGTAATCTGAATGGCAAGTAATGTATTGATGGACAACCATAGGGCATCAGTACCTACTATAAAATTTCCTCACCCTCTGGTCTCTCCGTAGTGCATTTAAATTCTGTAGGAGTGAGGCTCTTTGGATTTTGTTCACGACTGCTATAAGCAGGAGAAGTTGTACAATTAAATTATGAGATGGTTTAAAAAGGCTTAATACGATAATTTAAAACGGCTGCGTGTCTGTAGGTCATACACGAAGAGCAGTTTTGCAAGACTAACTATTATCACCGCGTTTTAATCTTTAAAAAGAAAAATAAGATTTAAATCCTTGACTTTCTTGTTTTTAAGAGATGATATGGTATCGCAATCTAGCCGTGATTTTGTCATGGCATGGAAATTATAATTCCTGCTTTCTTATTTAAATCTCCTCCGTATTATTGCATTCTTGGATTATTTATTTCAAATTAAAAAAAAGGAAGAATATTGTGGAAAATGACTCAATAAATATCAAGCAATATTTTGTATAATTGACTGATACCATATTATTCCCTTTGTTAAACTCTTTAATGTGTTAACTTTTCGAACGATTTTTTCGTTTCTTTAAAATAAACTATATTTGAAAATAAAAGTTTATTGTACACATTTTGAATGTAGTATATTATTTAAAAGGAGATCCAGTCGGATTTTAATAGAGGTGTATGAACTTAAGACAGTTATTAACCTGAGTTGTTTTTATGGTGAGTTGAGGAAGCCATATAGTCCGAATGTCTTATCCCAGTGTTTCAACATGAATAAAAAGTATTTTTAAGGCGATCCCATCGGTTTCGCGGCTATTACGAAATAATTACCGGGGTGACACAGACGAGCTCAAAAAGCAGCAGTTAGTTAGCTCAGCGTCTATGTAGATAAGGATGGCTAAATTCAACCTCAGTTGGCAAAGACGAAGGTACGATTTCTTACTCTGTTCTATCCTGACATTTCGACATTTTGATTAATTAGCTTTGCGAACAAAAATTTGAATAACATCTCAGTCTAGAGGGAAACAAAACTAGAATGCTCTGGTAGTAAACGCTCTCTGATTTTGGCTGAGGTTAACATGTCGGCCTTTTTATTGTCGTGTATTAATAATTCATCGCTTGCTGGAAACTCATGTCGCTGATCACAACGGGGAAAGTTTAGTAAAGCCACATACACTTTTGACAAGGAGGGGGTAGGGAAAAAGATTTCACAAGAAAAACAAATTACTCTTAACAACAAAAGTGAGTTTCTCCCCTAAGATTTCTCTACTAAATTTCATAAAGCTATGAAATTAGGCCAACTAAGTTTTTTTTTTGTCATCTGTGTGTTTTCAAAAAAAAGAAGAATCTTTTGTAACTGTTAGATTATCCTACATTGTAATATTTTAAGATTGTTTATTGTCTATATAGAGAAGGTTTCAAAGTATCTGAACTCACCTCTTTTGTAGTTAAACTTGAAGAAATTATTGCGAGATTTAAGCCGCTCGTCATTACACCACTGTATTACTCCTGTATTATTTCTTCTTAAGGGTAATTTTTATTAGAGAAGATAATGGTTAAACTAATACTCAATGTACTAAAAGTTAACATTATTTTTGCATGAATATCAAGTCAATTATGGAGAATGTTATAAAATTTTCTTACTTTTCCCAACTGCTTTTAACTAAATAGGTTCTTAAAAGTGTTGTGGAGTGCAAAATAACTATGCACAATAAGTTAAATATTTAAGTATTCGTATAATTAATATATTTTTTTACTAATGAAAATAATATTGTACTCGATGTTTTGTTTGAGTTAATTCCCCACTATTCAAAATTAAAGTTAGAAAATTGAATTTTGAGTTCTAAATCGTTAATTAAAGTCGTACCTAGAATTAAATTTTTATAAATTTAATAAAAACAACATACAAAAATATTCCATTCTATTTCATGTGAAACTTATTAATTATATTTTTAAGCTAATAAATCGGGATACTTCTTGTATAAATATACGAAACGTATTGAAAAATAATTATTTTAAGTGATACAATCGAGAAATGCGAAGAGACTAAATCGTGGTACTAATTTTTTTAAAGATCTACTAAAACTACCAGCCAACATACAAAAGGATTCCATTGTGAGAGGTTCTTTGTTCCCCACAACCTAGATTCAGAAGCCTCGAGCACCTTAGATCCCGTGCTTCCAAACATAAAACAATCAATTCCAACTCTCTGGACGTACTTGTGAAGGACACGAAGAGGGATCTAAGGACTAGGAAGTTTTTTTTTCTCTCGAATTCCAAGAAAGAGATAAAAAAAAGGTTGGAAAAACTAACCTGGAGACCAGCCAGTCCCTCTTCATCCTTCGGCGATCGGCCGAATTTTATGATCCGTTCCTAAAGCGAATTGCAGGTTTTAAGGTCCATAAGGGGACTTTTTATGACTTTTCAATTAGAAGAAAGAAAATTGCCGTTGCAAGGTTGCTGACCCGCTCATCATGGCAGGCTGTGTATTAATCGCATACCTCTGGGCCTTAATGAAGATAGTGACCAGCGCACACACCACTCTCTCATGTTGCAGCGCCTAATCCGGTGGGAAAAGAATAAGCTGAAAGTGGTTTGGTTTTTTGTAGGTAGTTAGTTGTTCCATTTGAAGGGCAAACCTCGTGTTTTTTTCTCTCTCTCCTGCAGCTAAACGGGAAATATCCGTGTCTCTTAGAGCTATTTATAGACGCAGCCTTTTTTTGCATCTTCTCAGAGTTCCGTTGCACCACTAGAAATACTTAATTTGTGAATCGATTTTTGTATAAAACATGTTGACAACATTTCAATTCAAAATATGTGTTTTGTTTATCTGTCAATTTATTTGTTAATGTGATTAATATAAAATTATTATTGTTATTATTTAAATAATGGTATAACATTTCATTTACATTACCTTACATTTTGGCGTTTGTTTTTGAAGTGACCCGTAAACTGCTTGCGCAGGACCGTTTGGATTCCTTCCTCACTTAAACCCAGCTCACTGAACTCTCTTAACAGTTTAAATATTTACTCTAACTTATCAAAATTTTAATCAAAATGTTTTCGTTAAACAGTATCCACGTCCAACAATAACTGTTGTTAATCAACATTCTGGGGAAAAACGTACACCAATGAATCTTCAATATCAATATTGTACCGTCTAGTACCTCGTTAAATACCTAGTTTTATCATTAATAATTTTGTTTAAACTCAGACTTGTTCAAATTACATTTTAATAAGCCATTGAAAATATTATTACTATTTTCAACAGTATTATTTATTACAGTAACTAAGAAGTTTTTCTCTGTAAACCGTTCACCAAAAACTTTTGTTTAGAATAGAGAGATTCAAAGATTATATTGATTTAGGAATTAAAGCGCACGAATTTTTGTTAATTGTTTAAAGTTTTAATAGGTGTATTATTTTATTAATTTTACATTTAATATAATTTATTATGTTAGTTTATATACCTTGGGTTGCCAGACTAAAAATTCTAAAAATTTAGATAAATTGAATGATATATTTTATATTTATTCTTGAAATATTTTTAAAATACGTTTTTTAAACGGGAAATGAATTTGATTCATTGTAAAATATTTTCCGTTTTGATTGTACGGATAATAAGTTGAATGATAGATTCTTACTATAACTGCAAACGTATCCGTAGTCTAAAAAATTAGTTTTTTAAAAATCGATTACTTAAAAAATTCCAAAGCGTACTCAAAATCCTAAAAAGAGTCTGAACGTTTTGATACCAAAAAATGGGTCATTCGGACCAGTAATCAATAAGTTTTTCAATGGAAACCATCGAACATTTTTTTATTAGAATAGAAAGATTATACAGTGAACCTAACTAGAAATTGTGATGGCATAGTATTTTAAAACTATGAATTTTTTTATCATTTTAACGATTTTTCCTCATCTACTACTTAAAGTAAAAAAAAATACAAAACATTATAATAGAAAGCTATGATATTAAAATAAATATCTACAAATTTATAGTTAAATTATAATTTAAATTTAAAGATGACGGGGGTGAAGGGAGTTTATTTAGTTAGCTTATAAACTTATAAAGGAATATTTCTTTCAACTAACTCGAGACAGACAGCTATTGAATGTTTTAGCATGTCAAATTAGAACCCGAGTTCGGGTATCTTTGCTCTTTGGTGATAATTTTAGTCCATTAATAGACGTAACTTTCTTCTTATTAGGGAATATGTTTTTTTTTTATTTATTTAAAGCTTAACTGAACCAAACGACAATCATATAGTAGGTATAGTCAAAAGAAGGTATTAGAATAATTATGATTGATTATATCGAAATACTTCCGAATGTTCAGTGTCGTCGTCCTGAAACCTGTTATAGTCAAGCTTTAACTCGGGAAAGAGATCCAGTGTGGAATAATATCTCATGGAAAATTAGAGGATTGCTCAAATTAACAGAAATCTTCTCGGTCAATGACTTCGGCCGTACTTTTGGTGTTTAAAAAGCTTGATTTTTTTCGGGTAACTAAAAGGAAGGCAAGTTCAAATTCTTATAATTTTGGCTGGTTCACCACAAACCTTAACATACCCTTTGTTCTAGTCTTCTGAGAAAAAAAAATATGTTTTAGCAGATTTGACGTAATAATTGACGTCATTCTTTTAGCGTAAGCTCGAATGAAAGAGGCGGTTTTCCATGAAAACGAATCTTTTACCTCAGGAATGTCTCTGGTCGCTCTTATTGTTAAGTGCATCCGCCAAAATGATCATTTTTCATCTTCTTTTGAAACCTGGACATCTTCTCTTCACTCGCTGAATTGAACTCATTGATTTATTTCTTCGCACTCAAAAGATAATTTGTTACATTGTACTTGAAACTTTTACCCACATTTTGTCAGTGTAGAGTGGGAGTGAAAATAGACCATTTTACTTCGGAAATTATGTGTAATTAATAGAATTGAGGTCTTGGTGGGAGAAGTGTCCCACTTGAACCAATTTCACCTTGAGAAGAAGGTTTGGGTACTGCTATTAAACAGTTCCTTCTATTTTGAAAGTAAATGCTTCTAATTGGAGAGTGATTCTCAAAATTCATGGTTTGTACAAAACTATTAGAGGTTTTATACACTGCAAAAAATAATCGTAAAAAAAAACAGAAAAGCTCTGGCAGCAAAAGTTGCCAGAGCTTTCCTTTCCACGGAGTTTCTCTGTTGACTGAACTTTTTCTGTATGCTAACGGTTGTTTCGCAACTTAAGGGAACTTATCCATTGGAAATATTCTATTTTTTTAACTACATATTGTCCCTCTACAGACTGGTGTCTCATTTTTTTCCTAACTTAGGAAATTTTAGTGGGTTATATCCCTAAATATTTTCGCAGAAAAAGTCTTTCATACAGAACAAGCTCAGTCAACAGAGAAACTCCGTGGAAAGGAAAGCTCTGGCAACTTTGCTGCCAGAGCTTTTCTGTTTTTTTACGATTATTTTTTGCAGTGTACAACCCAAAGACGATTCAGAATCACACTGAGATTTTGTATTGCAAATGGAATTCTAAGGCCTAAGAGGCCAACAAGGTCAAGTGGCTAGACTGTTGTTTTTCATGTGATCTTATATTTAATTTAAAAAAAAAAACTTTAAAAAAAATCAGAAGCAGTTCGATGTGCTCTATAAAAATATGCAATACAGATCCAGTTTCCTTGAAAGCATTAATTTTGAGTTGCATGTTTAATACAAAGACGTATGAATTTATAATTTGAATAAGAAACAATTCTTTATATAGCTTTTAAGAATACGGGAGAGGGGGACACATTTGAATATGGGACACATAAGAACAACCCACATTTCTCTGTTAAATTAAATTTAAAAAAAAAACGCAAGAGAAAGCTGTATAATCTCTCTCTGAATTTTTAGAACAGTGGTCTCATTTGTGTTTTGAAATTGATTCTTTTGGAAGGTACACAGTAAAATTTCTTTTTATTTCATTTGTTTAGAAATTCAATCCAAAATTTTTTAAATTAGAATTGTCACTGGTTTTCTAATTTCAATTATAAGTGCATATTTTTTACATAAGGCACTATGTATTTACTAAGGGCACATTTTAACGCAAAAACTACGTTTACTAACGTTTACTACTTAAACTAACGGGGTACGTTTGAACGGTTCAAATGTGCTTTCTAGCTCCTTTCCTTGATTTTGAATCCATTTTAGACGTGAAATGCAATATTTTAAGTAGTTTTAAATTAAATTAGTTAAATTATTTAAAATATTAATCTTCAAAATAAAAGCTTTTAGGATTTCACCAGTTTTGACTTTTATAAATAAGTACCTAATATTAATTTGTAAAAGATGGTTTTCTGTACACCAAGATGAGTATTTTTGATATTCTTTAATATTTTTCTGGTTTTTAAGCATTTATTTTTCCCAAACCCTTTAAAATCAGTTGTAAGATATTTTGCTTAATATTAGTAAAATTTTTAGCAAATTTTATATCTTATTTAAGAAATATATAAGGGATTCATTACTTAGAGTTTTTCAAAAATCATAAATTGATTTACTCTCTAAATAGGTTATTTGAACATTTTCAGTAAATCTATTTATAATTAATAACTTTATAGGTTTGGATTTACTAAGTATGGTTAGATCTAAGCAGAAAAGACTGAAAGGAAAATCCTTTACAAAAATCATTTTTCTATTTGCTATGATATCCTACTAAATATATCGGTACCATCAATTTCAAAAGATGAGTATCTATTGAGTTGATGGCTGACTCATTTTCCTAAAAAGACTAAACAAAAATAAATTTTTTAAACCTTTCTAGTTTAATTTCTTTGTTGGGGAATATATTTATTATGATTATTCTCTCTAATAACCTTTTCCTCATAAAAAATAACTTACAATAAAAATTCGTTAAATTGTTTCAAAATGTCAAAATTTTGAAATGTAACAAAAAAAAAACCCGGTTAAAAGTACCGAATTTTCCGCCTTAATTGATTTCTACAAACGTAAACTGTAATATGCAATGAATTTGGTAGATTGTTTATGCAGGCGTTCAAATGTGACCCCCTCCTTTGTGAAATGTGATTCCCCTCCTTTACATTTAAACAGAATTAATTAATTGCACATTAAAGTGTTTTACTTCTTTAAAGGGCTCTCGAAATGCCATGGCACTCCAATGCTCTCAGGTTAAAAATGAAGTTTTAAGAAATTGTAAATTGGGATTTGCATCTTGACTAACTATAAATTGTATAAAAATTGTGGGTGACACAGAGTTTCGAGTTCAAAAAGGGGGTATGGAGGTCCTCCACCAGAAAAATTTTGGAAATTTTACCCTTAAAAACAATTTTAACTCGTTTTTGTACACTTAGTCCAAATTTCGAGAGGGACCCAGGCTTTAGCTCGCCCCCCACCTTCATAGAACCATTGCTGTAGAAGATATTTAATTGATAATGTAGTGTAACAATTTTTGTAATAAAATACTAAATTAACTTTACTTTTGGAGATGGAACAGCTTAATATTAACTACCTCTTTTAGTTTAATTATTTTTAATGCATGTTATAACTTTGTTATATGTTTTTAAACTAGTTGGAGAAACCTTTATAATAAGGAAAATAATAATTCGTAAACTTGTATATTAAACAAACTAATTTTCCAAAAATACATTCAAAAAAGCTAGAATATTTTTCATGACACTGTACGCTTCATGCGAAATACAAGAATTTCATCCGTCCATTAAAAAACCCAATATGGTACATAAATTTAAAAAAAAAAGTGATAGACAGGACCAGTGCTAACATGAGGAAATTAACTTCCACTTTAACTTCACGAGTAATACCTCAAACCTAAGTTAATTCGGTTGGGTTTCATCTTTGGAGATTTTCTATAATTAGATCCGAAATGTGGCGAGAGGAGGCAATTTCCATATGTACTCAACCTGAGTCTGATATTAAATTTCTTCCATGGTATTGATATACGCCCACGTACGACATACAGCAATTAAAAGACTAATATTTCTGCCGTCCGAAATGCTTATCACTCAATTTTATGCTCCACTCGTTCAATTTTAACAATGCTTTTTCCACATTAAGTATCCTATTCGTATTCAAGTAATAAGTATCGTTTTGTATCCGGTTCTTGAGAGTTACTGTCCAAATATAGAATGTTCTAAAGTGAGTTTCTTGTTAGAAATTTATTGGTATTAGCTTTAGCAGTGTATTGTGTAATTTTAGAATTTATTTTGAGTATTACTTGTTCACAATTATAGTTAGTTCTAAATAGATATTATTATTGTTCTTCTGCATCATAAGTTGTTCTAAATATAGGAGCTATTTCCTCAGTAATGGTTTAAGAATAAAGATATAATTTTCTTAGCAAATATACCGAGTTTCTCCGATAGATTTAATTATAAAGATTCATTAGTAAGAAAAACAAAAAATAATCGTATCTCTTTAGATTATTTTAATGAAATATCTGCAAATATATATTTTTATATGCAACTTGAATTTAAAACAGATAAAGGTACTAGTTTTAGCTGGGGAGGATTTGAAGATATACCCCTTGAAAATCAGATGTTTTCTTTTTTGACCATAGAAAAGGACTAAATTTACCCCCGTACCCTCCAAAATTTCAATAGGTACCTACACTACACCCCTCCGAAATTGTTTCTTGCTAAGCCTCTGTGGTCTTGAATTTGTTCAAGAAATATTTGAAGAAGATGAAATGAGATAAAAAATTTAAAGATTGATAAAAATTTTAGATGGATACTAATTGTATAATTACTAAGCATAATAATAAATTCGTGGTATTGTAAAATATGTATGTATTTTCAATACATAATAAATTGAATTTTTACAAGGAAATATTGCTCTATGAATC
Organism: Tetragnatha montana; assembly: GCA_963680715.1. Taxonomy (NCBI): domain Eukaryota; kingdom Metazoa; phylum Arthropoda; class Arachnida; order Araneae; family Tetragnathidae; genus Tetragnatha; species Tetragnatha montana. Next base: position 19,706,708 of record OY796680.1, on the reverse strand, counting down.
AAAATTTCCCAAATAAATTTTTTCTTAACGATAACAGACCAGGGGAATTGTAAGAATTTATATACCTATATTCAGAATCAGAATCAGAATTTATTAACACAAAGATACATAAAGAACAAAAGACAAAAATGGGGAGACAAACACAGACATACATACAAAAAAAAATATAGTTATGAGTACCAAAAGAGCTCATAGCTCGTTCATATATACCTATATTTATTTCTTTTACTTTCTTTACCTAAAGAGATAGACAAAAAATTATACTTAGTGTTAAGTAGTATATTTTTAAGAATATTTATAAGAAAGGACCACGTTGATAAGACTTAAATCTTACAGCCTTCCAAAAAACTTTATTATTATTATCATCAACATCGAGTCTTTAAATGAGCAATAACTTCACACACATTACTTAAATCAATTTTAAAAAGTTTTTATATTTCTGCTAAGTGTTAGTGAGAGAATTATATGATGTAATAAAGTATCTCACACCGTTCAAATTGTATTAAGTGTAATGTAACTTTGAATATTTTTCTTTCAAAAGAACACTGGTGAAGCTTTTTGTAAATTGCCAAGGTTAGGTAAATTGCAATTTTTGTGAAGTTAATATGTTCCTACTCAATTCCTACTGTACTAAAAAATTACTAGTTTATCTGAAACCGGATTTCAAAGATTTTGGATAACTCTTTGAATCATTCGTTAATTAATTTTACTCTATAATATAGATTTTAAATTTACACCTAGGAGGAACACCTTAAGATTCCATTTTTTTTGTAATGAGCTGTACAGTGTTCGAGAAAGTGGGTTGAACAAGTACGCATCATAAAACGATTTTGGTAAAACACTTTTAAATGAAGTTTTAAACTAAAAATAAACTCCCTTTATTGAAATTAGAAGTACTATCTAGCATTTTATACGATTCTCACTTTCCAGAAAATCTATCGTGGTCAGACAAATTTGAATGTGGTTTTTACTACAAAAGAAAAATTTCTGTCCTTCTTTTACACTTTAAACGTATTGAACATTTTGTTATATAAGTTGGAGTTTATAAGAAATCTTGGAAATAATTACAGGACTCTTAATGGGTCAAGTGAAGGCTTTAGTACTTGTCTGGAGACATGAGTGAAAGTCAGAGAGGGTTTTCCGAAAAAACCTTGAAACCTTGTGGTTTGAAAGTAATTTGATATCCAACGTTCTATGATATGTATTCCTATTAACCATTGTATATAATATTTCCTTTTTTTGGGTAATATTCTTGCAACGTATTACAAATAAATTTGCAATAGATGGTAAATTTTGCAAAAAACTTCCTTCTTACCATCAGCCAATTTAAGTACCGTCTCTTCTTCTTCAAATAAGTCTCGATGTCTTAAATTTTCCACCAAATTATATGTAAACCTATGTAATTCATGTAATCAGACTTTTAACGAGGAAAACAAATAAATTTCCAACACATTTTTTTTTATTATTCTCAGATTTAGCCGGAATTCCACGTAATCCGCTTAGACCCAATCCGATTTAAGCTAAATATATTTTAATATACATTGTATAGTATGTAATACTACATTAAAGTACCCCAATACTACTACACACTTACTTACACTTAGTAACCTTGTACTTAGTACTACACACTTTTTTGAATTCAGAGGGATATTTTGAACAAGAATATTGAGCTAATTACTTGGAGGTGATTATGTGTTTATAGGTTTTATAATCTCCATTCATCTTTCATTCATTTTTAGCTTAATTAAATTATTATTTATCACAAAACCAAGTTTTTTAAACAGAAATATTTGGTACATTAGGATTCGAATATTCGAACATTGATATAAAACAATTTAAATGCATCAACTAAAAGTGTTGCTTTTAATTTTTATATGTTTTGAGGAGAAATTTTTAAAATGTTGTCAATAAGCTAATCCTAAAGTACCAAATTGAAACCAAACCAATTGAACTGAATTTCAAATCCCTACAAATGCATATAAAATTAATGCATGATTTTTAATTAAGAATTATAAGAGTTTAAAAATCTGTCAAGTAAGGTTGAAATTTAAAACTTTTTTGTGAGTCTAGAGGAGATTTAGGGGAGACTGTTGGTACCTAAGGACATTTCTACCTACGGGTACTGAGTTTTAAAGTTAGGATATATAAATTTGCTGCTTTTAGATTCTCAAAGTTACTTTTAGTGCATCACTACAGTAATATTTTTCTCCCCCTTTTATTATGATATGATTAAAGGGGATATAATTGGTGAATCCTCGAGATTTTGACTACTTAGTTTTGATATAAGATGTCGCTAAATATCAATCCTTTATTATGGAATTTTTAATGATAAAACACCTTTTGATGTAGTACCATTAGAACCCATAAAGGTATTGTACCTAGTACCTACGGACACGTTTTTGATGTTTTTGTAGCTAATAGGGGTTTTCGAATCGGGTTTCGTTAATGCGAATGTTTACATCTTGTGATTTCGTTTCGCATCTATCATTTCTCCTCGAGTGTTGCCAACATTCATTATTATACCTTATACTGGAGTCATTATTTTTCTTGTCTCATGAGAAATAGAAAGAAAAAGTTGAAAAGAAAATTCAATTGAATTAAACGGAAGTAAATTTGTATTGAGAATGAAAAATTCGCTGCTTATTTTTGACTTCAGAAAATGACTTCGCTGCTTATTTTTGACTTTTATATCTTTCTCAAAAGCAGAGCTTTGTATTCTAAGTGATGAGGGTAGATGAAAATTCAATTCAATCAAAGAGAAGAAAGTTCTTTAGTAAAAATTCGTTACTAAGAACAGAATTTCATTGAGAGTAATAGATATCATGTCTAACTTCTCCACAAGAAGTTATCTACAAGAACAACAATCCAAGAGCGTATCGTGAGATAAAAAAGAAAAGAGAGGAAAAAAATTGAAGAGCATTCATTTCAATGAAAGAGAAGTAAGTTTTTCAGTAAAAGTTCGTACTGAATGTTCGTGATAGTACAACGTGATCACCAACCATACAGCAGAGTTTCGTATCTTGAGAGAAAAAAAGAGAAGAGAGGAAAAATTTGATAAACATTCATTATACAATAAAAAAGAAGAGAGTTTTTCAATAAAAGTTCGTCCCTAAGAACGGAAGTTCCTTAGCAGTTAATATTATAAACTCTCCTTCCAGTTCGTGATCCAGGAGTTTATCTCTCTCTCTCTCGTTTTCCAGCAACCGAGACGAGAGATGCTGAGACGAGGGAGAGATGGGTGGGAAAGAACGCTTTTGGAGGTCGGCGTTTACTACGCTCCCGACCCTTGAATGGAATCGGAATTGCATGGTCTTCAATGAGCGTAATCCCGCCTACTGGGTCACGTGGCTGTCTGCGCAGACCAAGCTGCTGGGAATCACGCAGTCTAGAGATTTTTACTATATGATCTTTCGGAGGGTATAATATTTGGCGAATTTCTGCTCACGAGGAGCTTTGATTTTTAATAGAGTGTTCACTCACTGAATGAGAACAGTGCTTCGATTTCTCTGGGAAAGACAGTTAAAAACCAAATAATAATAGTTTGTTAGAAAGTAATTTTTTAAGCATTACTTAAAATACTTAAGGCTTCTTTTATGTATTTCTTTATCTCCAAAGATGAAAAGTTACTCAAATAAAAAAACAGAATCTATTAAATATAAGGCTTTATGCATGCTATTTATCTAAGATTATTTCAACTATTTTGAGAATTGTTTTCCGTATACTGATAGGGAAGCATCTGAAAAAGAGCTTAGAGCTTCATATTTTTCCATCACATTCCAATATTGCAGAGATCCACCAAATGATACATAGCTCATTATTATATCACTTTTGTATGACCACAATAATAACATGTTAGTAGTAAGGAGTAGAAGGGGAATATACAGAACACTGATTTATTAGTGTGGTTGAAATAGTTTTTAGGAATATGAAGATATATCTCTTTGTAGAGAGTTAATAAAAGTTATAGTATAGCTATTGTCCATGTTTCCATAGTTTAAAAAAGAATAGAAGTTCAACAATATGATTAAACTAACTGACTCTTTAACTGTCCACCAAATAAAGTAAGTTGGGCCAAGTTCTGTGTTTTTAATTTACAAAGATGGTATAAATTGGATCCAAGGTGGTCCAAGGTGTTCTACACAAAGGTTTATTTTGTAGTAACGTGGGTTCTAAACTTTTTGAATGAATTTTTTTTCTCAGTTTTCTTCTCCGATATTCTGCGAAACAAATTAACACTATTCCTTCGATTGTACCTTATTTTAAGTCTTTCTAGCGAAATCCTTCCCAAACATTGTCTTAAGTGTGATTATGAGCTTTGGTCTTGTGTCTAAAAAACATGAGAACAAATATAATGTAAACATTTATGAAAGAAGCTTACTTCACACTATTACAACTGTTAAAAGAATATTTATTGCAAGCGAAATCTATCAACGCTTACATAAAAAAACTTCAAACTTATTAAAAACTTCAAACGTTAAAGAAATGATATCTGTTCGTCCATTCTTGGTTTTAAAATTTTATGCGTATTGTTTTTATGTTTGTGTTATTAAATTATTATTATTAGCAGTAGCAATGATAATATAAAAAATTGTACAGAAATCCGAATGCTACATAAATTACCATTACGTAAAATATTCTTCTTGCTTGGTTTCATGCCATTCCACGTACTTTTCCCGAAACCCAATTTTTAAAAAATTCTTTCGAGTTCGATAAGTTCACTCCCATGCCGTCTTACCCGTTTTCGCTAAGAGGAGCTCTTGGCGACCGAGCGCAGTTGGCAACCCGCGGAATGGAGGAGCCGCGCGCGGAGTCGAGAAGAGAAGAGAAAGCGTGTCGGCGAAAGTGAGAAGTCGTCCTTCATCATGTTCATGCCATCGCCCACGGCACCTCATCACCTGCTGGTCACCGTCGTCGCGGTCTTCGCCGTCACCGTCTGCGTCCGCCCGTCCCACGGTAAGCCCCTCTCTCCGTCGCTAAAGTTACAGTTGCCAAGAAGTTTAGTTGACTCTACCAAGTTTTTTTTTTTTAAAGTTTTTCAGTGACTTTGTGTTTTATTAGTTTGAACGGTGATCCAATTCTGACTTTTGATTTATTTTGCTTTTGTGTGGTTCTTCAGTTACTGTCTACGTATATTTTAAATTTCCAATTTTTGTTTCTTGAAACTTATTATAAGTGGTAGGTTTCACAACAGTACGTAATTGAATTAGAAGTGTTTTCAGTGTTTTTTTTCAGTCCCGACAATTAACTTTGTCGAACTTTTACGCTCCTGTCGGAGGAGGTCCTGATGGAGAAATCCTGTCGACAATTTTCTCTTAAAGTTTATTACACTAACGAATCTTGATTGATTTAAAAAAATAAATAAAAATACTTTCGATGACATTATGTTGAAGGCGATTCAGTTTAAACGGTGATCCTCTTCTAAATTCAGAGTTTTTTTTAGCTCTTATGATTTTTTGTTACTTTCTATAAGTATGTTCTAATTTCTCTTTATCTTGAAAATGAAAAGTGATAGTATTCACAGTATTTTAATATTTCTTCTTTTTTTTTAGAAATTCCAAAAACAGTTTGCTTTTAATATATAAGTAAAACCCTAGCTTTTTATAAAGTTCATAAGTGTATTAGGTTAGGTTAGTGGGTTGTTAGTGGTTACTTAGCGACCACCTGAAACTTCGACAAACTTTTACTCTCCCGCTCTTCTTTCCGCCTCAGACCTCTCCCGCCAGAATATCGCTCGCGTTTGCTTTTTTGGGATATCAAACTGACGAAGGAAAAATTCTGCCTTAAGGTTTCTCTCAAGTTTGTTACTCTACCGATTTGTTTTTAAGTTATGCAACTATTTTACGTTTGAGAAGATTCAGTTTCTACGGGTTTAGTTTCTTTTGCTCTAGTAGTTTTTCTGAAATATGTATTTATAAGTATTTTAGTATGACGTTTTTAATGTCTATCGGTATTGGTTACTAAGATATGACCTGAAACTTTGAAAGCGCGTTCTTTTTGAGGTATCGAATAGTTTTTAAAAATGTATTTGAGAAACTCATGAAAAAAATATTTTTGTCATTTCTTTTACTACATGTTTCTGGTTTTAAAGTTTGGCAATAAGTTCTGAAACAGTTAAATCTTAATGGTAAATCTTGAATTATTTAAAAAACGAATTCAATTTTTAAAGGTGTCTATTACAGAAAATTGTATTAAAAGTATAAAAATGAACATTTCAATCAAATTGATAAATGCATAAGATTTGTTGTTAAGTCTCCCCGACTTGTGACAAATGTTAATTTTCATCTCTCTTCAAACTTTCCGTTGAACTTCTTTTACCTAGAACCTCGATGTTTTTTTCGTTTCGCTATATTGAATCTATAGCTCAATTTCCTTTTCAGTTATCCTTGAAATATATTCCCGATTTTATGCATTTTGAAAAATTGATTTTAAGTGTTTTACTCATCTTAACTCCAATTTCTTTTAATAAATAAAAAAAAATATGAATTAAATTTCTAGACAAATAACGATTCCGCTACCATGATAGGAAAGTTTGACAAACGTGTACTTTCTCAAGATCTCCCAATGAAAGTGTCCGCATTTTCTCCGTGCCTCGGATCTCCCTTTAGACTCCACTGGGGAAACCAGTCGATAAACTCTTTTTGCTTGCAGTTTGTTTTACTACCGATTCCTGTTTGTAAAGTTATGCAATAGGTTTCAAGATGGGGAGATCCCCTAAAATTGATTTCTTATTCATTCTAATTTATTTTTATACAACCGGTTGGGCTTTAAAAAACTAAAAAAAGTCGCATTTATACGACGCGACGATTGAATTCTTAATCTAGGAAGGTTGATTTCTATGTGTAATTTTTTAATTTTTGTAAATATGTAATTTAATTTTTAGACAAATTTTTCGGTTTATTTAAGAAACTTTAATTCGAAAAGTTTGTATTGACCCGACTTTGAAGCCGGCTGACACTCTACAGGTTTTTTAATATATTTAAGTACGGTAAAACTATGTTTTAAAGTTAAATTATCAATATTTTCTTCATTTAATTCCGAATTACTAAATAATTAAGTGTATTAACTGTATTTTTAAGAGAGATTCAACAAATACTATAAAGTTACTATGTAGTACATACTTTAAAGTTGCTCAATCAAATACTTTATCCTTAATTACTTTAAAATAATGATATAATTTGTATTTGATCATTAACTCATTAACTATAATTTATTTACATTTCAAGCTAAATTAATCATTAAAATAAAATTAATAACATTTTATACAGGGTGATTCAAAACTCATGGGCAAAAATGATAGGGGATATAGATTAAAAGAGTTCAGAATCCCCCGGGTTTGGGGGTCCGTGAAGCATCAAACTATTTTAAAGAATTTGATGTAGATTGAAAAACTTAATCACGTTGGAAAAAAAGCCTCCCTTATAAAAATATTGTAACGCATGTTCTATGCATGTTTCTGTTTCTACAAAACCTTTTTGTATGTTATGTAGTATTATCTTCCTTTAAATTGCAATATTTTCGGAATTGTTATCTTGATCTTTTCTTAAAAGTGTATTTTTTTAAAGTTTAAAAGGATGTTTTATATCTTTTATATCCAATTGAAAATTTTTAAACGTAATTCGAGTCTTCCAAACATATTTCCGTTTTTTAGTTTTTGTCGAATGGATGAACTTGTTTCCACTCAAACAAACGTAAAAGTAATTTATGTTGGAAGTTTGGCTATTTCATGGTCGGTTTAAGCTGCAAAAATATATTTTAAAAGAAGTTCCATATTACTTTTTTTAAGTCAGACAGTAATTAATTATTTCAAATCAAAAATTTTTTGAAACAAGAACTCTTTAAAATATATACACATTGCCATTAAATTTAATGAAAATACTAAAGTGATTGATGAAGTTTGAATAACTTTATTATTGCTTCAGTGAAATTCTTTTAGTTGTTTCAAACAAAGAAACCACATTGCTAAGACTCAGTAAAAATTTTCACTTTGCTTTGCATTTATGAATGAGCTCCATGTTTATGATTTTGAGTTTTATTTAACCATAAAAAATTAAATAAAGCATTTTATTGAGAGAAAGCGTTGAAATAACAAAACAAGCACAAACGTTGAATAATATCTGGTTAATTAGATGGAACAATTAGGGATCATTATTCCCCCTACGCTATTGCCTGCGGAACCAAATAGATAAATCTTACTTTAAGCAATTATTTTGATTATTTTTTCATAATTTTGTAGGCGTAGTGAATAATAATTAAGGATTTGTAATGATATCCAGCCTTTTACCACAAATATATAATTTCCTTAAAATTTACAAACCTGACATCCCCCGGGCTTGTTGGTAAAAGATTCTATAAAAAGAACCTTTTTTTATTTAAAGCATTTAACTTTTTTGTGTCTATCCTAAAGATCAATCCCATTTAGAGGTTACTAAATTTACATTTGTTATTCGGTCATGAGAACAGGGATGCAATATATAAAATTGACAAAAAAGCGATGTAGTATTTGTTTTGCTTATAAATGATATTTGATTCACTCGAACTTTAAAAAAAATGATGTATGAATTGAGGGAAATAACAAAATTATAGATGATTTTGCTGAATAAAAGTTAATTAGAACAATCGATTATTTATTGCAATCATCATTTACTATGAATAGTTTTATTTTTCAAGCATTTAGTTTGAAATGAACCAATGACTGTTAGTTAACTTGTAAGAAGCATTCTAAAATAGAATAGCAAATTTTCTCGAATGCGTCCTCACTCATGGCAAAAAAGTTAAGGAAATTTGAGGATTTTACTGCTGTAAACCATGTAAAGTAAACTTTGGATTTTAAAAAAAAAACATTTGTCCACCATTGTTTGGAAAGTGGGCTTCACAGAATGGTTACCGTGACGCGTCACTAACTAGAAAAAGGACAAATCCCAGATCCCAAGGACAAACGAAGCAAAATATTTCCCGCTCATCGTAAAACCAGAAAAAAAGAGACTGCAGACTGCATAAGAATTGCATGTCTCATGAGAAGAGGGGGAACGGTTTATTCATTCAGTGCAAAGAAGGATGCCTTTCCCAGCACAGAAAAAGCCGTGTCGCTGTAATAGAAGCACGAAACATTGATATTTTGTGGGGACATAAAATTCTACCACATGAGTTATTAGCTCATATTCTTATTTCTGTTACTCCCAGAAAAACCTAGATAACAATGGGAAAGCGAGAGCTAACAGTTCCTTTCACAGGGGGAAATAGCTGACCTCTCCATGTTGAATATCGGGATAATATTAAGCATCTTTCAAATAACGTCACTTTTTTCCGTACCTACCTCTGGAGGCTTTAAAAAAAATATTTGAAAAAAGGATAAATTAGCATAATATGGTCAAATACATCTAGAAAAAAATTTAAAACTAAATTTTAAAAATATGTATTATTTTTTGCCCTATTTGTGCATAAAATTAGCAAAAAAAGGCTATTACGCAGAATGTCAAATCTCCCTGTCATCAATCTGTAAATTTTATTACATAGATTAAAACCTTTTTTAGGAGTTGGACCTCCCTCAAAAGTGTCACTGAATTTATAATATTATAGCACTATTTTGAACTAACAACAAATCAAAATAACCAAATTTTATAACAACTCCTTAATTGAATCATCATTATAAAAAAAAAGTAATTACTTTTCATACACAGAAGAGGTCCACCTCCTATATTAAACCTATTTATATATTTGAACAAAATTTCAAGTTATTTGAACCATTACTTTTTGAGCTATGAGAATCTGCAATAGAATAAAATTTAAAATTTCCCCATGCTCCACAAAGTATAACATGGGGCTTACAGAAGTAAGTAACAAGCTCAAATAAAACAGTAATCAGTACAAAACAACATAATCAAAAAACACTTTCAACAAAATTAACAAATAATATGAAAGTTTTTCTATTCGAAATCATAGCAAAAAGAGATGCTGGCCAAGTGATGTGCGATTTTCCCAAGGCCAATCTTAAGACTTTTCTTTGGGATGAAAATTTAGGGCAATCATAAAAAATATGATACTAATACATTATGGTACTAATGCTGCCATTAGAGGTAGGATAGCACCTAGAATATTTAAGAAAAGGAAAAATAACAAAGGTTTGACAAAGGTTGCAAAAGATAACCACGGTCAGTCGAATGTTTCTTTTGTATTTTTAGATATTTTTTTTATTTTTCCTGAAAATAAATGTACGTACCTATAACAAAAAAAAAAATTCAAATAAATTGAAGTGTATTGAAACTTTAGCATTATGAATATGACTGCATTTTTCAGAAAGCGAATTTATAGTACTACGAAAAAAAATCCAAGCATGTTTGAACGTAGAAACACCTTGCTAAGTTATTTGAATATAGTTAACAGAGTAAAATTTGAGGACGCAGTTAAAGTTTCAAAATAAAAAATATATATTTCATGAAGGTTATCTTCAAAATCATTTTATTTTTCTAAAAGAGTAAAGAAGTGAGAGAGTCGTTTTACGTTTTATAACTTACTTATACAAAAAAATGTATAATTTGTTAATAGAAAAAAGTAATCCTCGAAAATTTGATACATTTTGCTATGCTGTAGCTGAATGATTAAAGAATCTCTGAGTATTTTTAATCTGGTAATTTACTGGTGAAATACGTATCAGTAGCTCATAAATTTCTTTGATGATGAATAACTTCATGCATGTTTAAATGGTGTGATCTACTTTACTTTCCGCTTTTCTAAAAAAATGAATACACCAAAAACTCCTATTTCGCTCGCAATTTTATGCAAATGCAAAAGTGATTTACTTTTCTAGTACCATGTAGTATATATCATATACCTTAAAACTTAGTATTGAACAAAATTACGCAATTTTTTCTCTCCCCTATGATAGCAGAAAGTTATTCCAAGAATTTGTGATCGGACATTCTTTTGAAAAAGTAGTTCGAGGAAGATATCAAATTGAAAACTGTTTTTGATTTATCATTAACCTTTCATTGAATTAAAGTTTGATTTTGAATGTTCATAACCACATCTGTTTTTTTTTTTTAATTTTTTATCCCTCCAACTATTATATTAAATCAAAGCTTTCCAGCTAAATTTAAAAGATAATAAGTATAGTTTATTTATTAAAAATTTATATATTTGTATGGTTAAAATATTCTTAATAAATATGTTTTACTCATTGTTTCATAAGCTTATCCATTTTGAAAACAATTTTTTGTGCTGTTAGCTATAAAAAGTTCATAATGCTATTTCAAAACTTTGAAACAGTTTGAACATTTATTTGAATTCTTTAATATTTTAACTATGACTTGCTTTTTTCTCAAAGGAGTTACCTGTCTGAAAAGTATCATACCATCCCTTCACTAATAACTACCTAACTAAACAAGTAAACGCAGTTTTTAACTATTTACAATATATGTCACAACTCCTAATTTATCATGGAATAAATGCATATTTAACTTTAAAAATTAAAGTATTGTAAAGAAATGTTTAAGGATAATTTTCTTATAAAACATTTTGATTACCTATTAGTTTTAGAGTTATTTAACGTTGTTAGGTCCGAGTCATGTGATTGAAAATGCTCTATTAATTTTAGAGTCATCAAATTTTAAAGTTTCAAATATTTTTTTATGATTTTTCGGTTTTTTCGTTATAAAAGAAAAACTAATCACTGTAGAACTATGCTATTTTAATCATATATACAATTGATTTTCATAAAAATTTATTTCAATTAAACATTATTGTGGTGGGCTAGGAAGGAAATATTTCAACAACAGTTTTATTTGGGGATAATGATTTGGAATTAATTATTTATAAGCAAGAGATATAAGTAGTTTGTTCCAGAGGTTGGTGAGCGATATTGATGATGGGGAAGAGCCCCCTAGTGGTTAAAATTAATGTTTTACATAATCTTTTTCAAAATGAACGAAGGATGTAATTATATAAATAACGATATGTCATGGTTATATTAATGTTGATTGAAAATGCATAAAATTTTTATATTCCATTCGAAATAGTCCATTCATAAAATGTGATAAAAATAATATACGTAAAATAGTAAGCATTGAAAACGATATTACTTTGAAATAGTTTTTTTTTATTGACGATGTGTAATACAGTTTTAAGCAGTGAACTAATTTTATTACCTTTTGAAAATGTTCATGGTATTTGTTTTAGAATGCTTTTGGATGTAATGTAATCTAGAGAACTCATAAATATAACAATGAAAAATCCATTAACTGTCGACCCCGAGTACAACGAAGGATCGAGGTTTAGTCCCGAAATCCGGCGTTAAATTAAAAATTTCAGATTAAAAGGCAGCACTTAAAAATAAAGCCATCAAGATATCACGAAAGCCATTAGGATTTTTGTACACACAAATATAACACCATCTAAATGAGATGTTATTAACTGTAATTTCAAACAATGAATTTCGACAGCAGATGCCACACAAATCATAAAATGTAATATAAATGTCTACTATACTAGACTGCAACGTTTCTTGACCCTATGACGCCAATACGCGGAAGGAAAAACTGAGTAAACAGAGAGCCTGTTGGGTTGCTAGGTGGAGTTTCGGCACACAAATCGTGATAAAAAGACACTATATACACGAGTTTAACAAACTAATCACATTTCTAAATTGAAGTTCTTTTCACACAAAATACTTAATTCCACTCAAAATTCAGATATCGTGCTGGGAACTATTTTCTTTGTTTTGTTTTTCCTGGGTCAAGTAACGTTGCAGTCTAGTACACCAAGTTTTAAAAGAATATTCATAATAGTAGAAGGTATATTTAATTGTGTTAAATAAAAGTTTTCACATACGTAAACTCAACGTCGCATCGTCGGTTGAATAAGGTTTCGGTTTAAAAAGTTTCGGATAATTTAGGTTCTACCAATTTTTAATTTTTTTTGAAACATAAACTTCTGTTAAAACTACTGTGATTACTTTTGAACAAAGAGTTAAAACACGCTTCGTAAAGAATAATTTAGTAGTTGATTTATGCTTCCCATATTTTTTTTTATCAATTATACTCTTGGATCAGACAATAGAATTATCGTATTCACCTTGTAACCTTGTATGTGCGGTTCTTGATTTTCTCTAAATCCTTTAGAATTGATCCTGAACGGAAAATTTTAGTCGAAAATTATGGGGAACCAAGTTTTTTATTCAGTTCTCTTCGGATAAGTCATATCAAAGCTTAAAAAATAAAGCAAAAATAGTAGTTTAAAAAATGCTAAAAAATATTATGAAAAAAAAAAGAGGTATTTTATTACATTTATTAGTCCACAAATATGATAGATTTCCGAAATCATATAATATGCATGAAATCTTCTGATAGCGCAAGGTATAAATTAAATGCAGTGCTGTTGCCGCGAATCGGACGCCTTGTTGCCATATGCCTCCAGCCAGCCAAGCGAATTTTTCTTCGTGTACGAGGGGTCCAGGCCAAGTCTTCCCTAGCAATAACCTCAGTTTCCGAGCGTTGGTGCCGACCTTCCCAAGTTCAACGATCTGCAGGAGCCAAGAGTTCTGTCTGCCTCCAGGTTTCCCATCGACATCTGTTCTGACGGCTCTAAATCCACCGATATGTGAAACAAGAAACAATAATAACAATAGTATGCGCTAATAGTAATAAAAAGCAGTGGTCAAAGAAGAAGAGACCGAGTGACCTTGACAAGCGATCTACGTCCTTCCAATCGCTCTTTTTTTTCTTGCTCCTAGTAAATGCCTCGAAGACGGCTATTTAAGCAGAGCAGAAGAGTTTTTTTTTCCTTTTTACTCAATTAAAATAGCATATAATCCTTAACTCATGGCTATGTTTTATGCGGACGAAAGGAAAAAAAAAGCGTGGGGCCATTTTCTCTTTGCCAGTCGTGAAAGAGAAGGTATGGGATAGGTAAATTTAGAACGAGAGATGAGTCGATTCGTGACCTCACATACCTGGTGTGACAAATCAAGTGTTCCAGCCAGTTTTGACGTTCGTTCTCAGTGGCTTTCAGGAGGTTTATGATTGAACTAATAACTTAAACGGAATGATAAAAAGAGATGGGTTTCATTTATTTTTAATGTTCGGCACTAGTTAACTAGAACTAGTTGCAACTAGTAGTTAACTACTGATCAACTAGTAGTTAACTAGTAGTTTAACTACATTTAGTTTAAAGTAGTTCAACTATTAGTTTAACTACTTTTTTAACTAACTACTAGTTAAAACTACTTTCAAATTTTCAACTACTTCAAAAAAAATATTTAAAATTTAAAAAAGATATTTTAAATTTTTATCAAAGGTAGAGTACTCAAATACCATAACCAGAAATCAGTGCCAGAAATAAAGGCCCTTTGAGCACGAATCATAAATGTTTTTTGTGACATAGATAAGAAAGATGTATTAGAATTTTGCCAAAAAGTAGGTTATGAAATTAAATAGACTAGTTAACTAGTAGTTAACTACTTTGGAAAATAGTTAACTACTAGTTGCAACTAGTCCCAGGAAAAATAGTTAACTACTAGTTCCAACTACAATTTCCCAGACTAGTTAGTAGTTGGTAGTTAACTATTTTTTAACCACTAGTTGACGAACACTATTTTTTACTTGGCCTACCTGTTCAATTGACACTAGGGTTTAAAAATTTAGTAGCTTTTTACATTTAAATTTAAAGAATGCTTGCATATCAAACTTTTTTTCAGATTGCATTCTTATGGGATCAATCAAAAAATTTTTGAACCACCCCCAAATTAGTCAGAGATTTTATCTCTCGACTCCCTTTAAATTCACTTGAACCAAAATAGAAATGGTATCCATGTTTTTTTCCTCCACGACAAAGCTTGGGATTTATGAGTTTATCCCGAAGAAATATACTTTGAAAAGAAACTTTAAGTTGAAAATTTAAAAAATATATAAATATTATTATTTAAAGATCGTTATTTAAAGTATTTTTTGTATCGTTTAGGAAAGCAAACTGTAAAAAAATTGTATTTTTTTGTCCCCCCCCCTTTACAAGTCTGTAATAAAATAATATTTTTAGAAATTTTATGTTTGAATAAATTGCTAACTCGTTCCTTTGGAATACATTTTATAACGACCAAGGATCTTCTTAACTGTGCAAATAAGTTTTTATTTTATGATTTCAATACCAAGTTATAACATTATTTAGTAAAAGAGGTTTTTCAAGTTTATATTTTATGATTTAAAGTTATAACATTACTTAGTAAAAAGACTCGACTGAGAAGGATTTGCGGTGAACTGAAATGTCGCCCCAAGAGAGAGAGAGAGAGAGAGAGAGAAGAGTGTCGAAGGCATCTGACGGGGCTGCATAAAATGCCTCTTACTTTCACCTGTCGTCTCCCACTCGTCACTCATCGGGGGCTCTCAAAAAACACAAGAGGGAGCGCTGCTGATTAGAGACATTTGTCACATGCCTCCAGCAGATGTCATCAAGACGCTCTACCCCGGATTTGCATAGCTTTCCCATTCCAATCGCCCTTCGAGAGGCCGGACGGTCAACCGGACTTTCATTAGAGGTAATGGGTTCATTTCATCAGTTTGGGGAAAAAAAGAAATGACGATGGTTCTGGTCAAGTAATTGTTCAGGATGCAGTCCTTTTCAGCCGGCCCGAGAGGTGAAATTCCGGTCAAAGTGGCGAAGGGATAAAACACGTTTTATTGAAGGAAATGCATTTTATTCATAGCTAAGAGAAGTATTTATTCGATTGGATTCAATACCTATCCTTTACACCTAGCCTGAGAAGGGATGTTTAATATAACTTAGAAAAGAATTGCAAAGAGGGGAAAATATAAATCTTGACTAAAGGTACATTAATCCCTTTAATTTTATATAGAACTTAATCAACGGTAATTGTGGCATCTTACGAACTTTCTACGAGATATTTTTATTTTCTTTGTTGATTTTAGAATGAGTTACAGTTTGAATATAGCAGAAGATCCCTAAATTCGTCCCTGTAAAATATTTTTCTGGTCCCAAATTTTGTCAAAAACATCGGATTAATTTCTAATATTCGTTGTAGTTAATTTTAAAAAGCTTTTTGTGCATTTAGAAACCCTTTTTTACTTGAGATTCTCTCCGAATATCTTTTCTTAATTCTTGTGTGGGGTGCTTTCTAAATTATTTACTCTCTTGAAAACTGAAATTGCTTTACAGCTGAGATAATATATTTCCAATCACCAAGTTTCACTTTCAAAGGTATGTGTAAATGCATTTAGATGATACTCAATGATCTTAGATAAAGCAATTGAAAATTTTGTGGGATTTTTTACATCCTTATCTTGCTCAATTTTATTTCATGCATTCATAATCAGTTAAAGGCATGGGTGGAAATTTTTAAATCTGGAGTGAAATTTATCTACTGAATTTCTTTCCTAAGGCGGAAAAAATTTGAAAAATTAATACCCTGGTAATTAAGTAATGTTCGGCACTAGTTAACTAGAACTAGTTGCAACTAGTAGTTAACTACTGATCAACTAGTAGTTAACTAGTAGTTTAACTACTTTTGTTTTAAACTAGTTCAACTATTAGTTGAACTACTTTTTTTAATAACTACTAGTTGAAACTACTTTCAAAATTTCAACTACTTTCAAAAAAAATTCTTATTAAAATTTTTATCAAAATATAGAGAAAATTGTAGCTGTAACAAATTTAATTAAGATGGTAGAGTACTCAAAATACCATAACCAGAATTAGAGGCCCTCTTGCACGTTGTTGGTAGTTAACTATTTTTTGACCACTAGTTGCCGAACACTATAATTAAGTGTAGTGAGAAAACATCATTTAAATTCCAGTTCTCCGTCCTAGAAACTTTCAGACCTTCACTCATGGTCAAAGGTTTGGGGACCCGCGAGATATTCAGCATTCCCTAGGTATAGCGACCCGTTGGTCATTCGTCCACAAGTGAAGGTGCAAGAGCACGTGATACGTCATATCAATGTAAACAGTGGCGATGCGTAATTTACGCCTCGCAAAACAAAGCCGCGGATTTACTGAGAGACACGAAAATAGAACGCTTTCCTCTCTGGAGTACTATTTTGTTCTTTTTTTTGTGTTCCTCTTTCACGCGAGAGCGCAGACATTAATTTATGACTGCTGGGCGAATTTTTCCAGCGCGAAAATCTAAATACGGGTATTGTGCATGCCACATCGTTAAACGCAGAACTATTTGCGTGACATACAAATAAAATTCCGGATTTTTTTTTTAGAGTTCGAGAGCTGGCTCGTATTTTAACTTTGGGAGCATTGATGTATTCATTTTTACGATAGTAATTTGGCAGTGGAAGAGAGTTGTAAAATCCCGAAAAATACGTGGTCTTTTCAGCTGCGTCTGTAACCCACAGTTAATGATGCTAAGGACTTAGTTCGATTCAGACACCTATATTAAAAGAGCCTTATTGCTTGCTTTTATTTCCAGGTACAAAAATAGCCTGTCTGGGAGTAAACAAAGAACGCATAAATAAGCCATATTTTTTTTTTGGTTTCAGCAAAAAGGGGCACTGGCACGCTAAAAATATTTTTGTGTTTGTCTGCGCTGCGGCATCGGAATTCCGTTGGTGGGAGTACAGTAACTTAAACCAATAGGCATGTTTTAAAATAATCAAAAAGTGTGAGCTTAAGCAGTATGCTTTCATTTATAGTTATTGCAAGTCGATACAATAATACTTTCATAGTCTGTCTTAGATAAAATCTGGTTTAAAAAAAGAACTGTTACGTTTTCCACAAGATGAAACATTCTTTGGGGTTATGCAATTTAAACGTTATAACATTGTGAGAATTGTCATTCTTCAATTAGTTTTTTAAATGCAAAGGGGATATACTTAAAAATTAAAGCAAAAAAAAGTGGGGTAACAGTTATTGGTAAAGCCGTTTCACTTCTAAAATGTTCTCAATATAATGAAGCGATAGAAATAACAAATGAAAATACACATGTCTATAACATTTTAGCTAAGAATGAACAGCTTAAACCGTTTTTAACCATTTTAGCCTGAATAATGTATGTTTCAATTTTTTAAACAGACTTTTCAAAAATAAATAAATTGTATAATTTGCAAATCCGCTTCTTCAAATATAAATTGTATAATTTGCAAATCCGCTTCTTCAAATATATAAATTGTACTACCCCTTCTTATAACTTTAATGCCTCTGTTAACAAACTGTTTATTAAATGAACATTTTTTGTAAATATACTAATTGTAGCAAGCCAAAAGGAAACAAATTAAAACGCTCGCAATACATTTAAGAACAACTATTTTATAATCAAACTTACAACACTTCAGTTAGTGATGTTAGGTAGAACACTTTGTACACTTAATTGCGTTGTGATAGTGTTCAGAATATGTTTGAAAAGTGTCGCTATCCAGAAACATATTTTACAACACTATTTTTAAAACACATTCACAACAAAATGTTAAAGTGTTCTAGCTAACAACACAAGTGTTGTTAATTTGAGGAAAAAAAAGTGCTTTTAAAATTGTGTTTATTTTTGTGTTGTGAGCATTTGCAGGGAATGTGTTTTTTAACATTATTTGTCTTGGGAAATGGTAATTTTGGAAATCTTCCATTATCCTTCTATAAATTTTTCGGTAATTTTTTATTTCTAACATAAAGTGCTCTTTATGGTTTTGTGGAACATTAATTCTTTTACAATTGATATTTTAAAAGATTTAAAATTGTATGAATACTAAAATTTTTCTTGACCTTAAAACTTTTTCGATCGTAGAGTGATTAAATGCACATAAAAGAAATTAACAGAGAATACGCAAAAATAAAAAACTAAGACCGTTGAGTCTACGACAGCTAAGTAGAAGGCGGTACCATAAACTTATAATTTCTTGAAGATTGATTCCTGTGAAGACATACGTGAGGATAGCGACTAATTTTCTTGTAGGGTATTCAAGGTGATATCGTCTGCAGGTTAACCATTGTGGAACTACATAAAATTCCTTTGTTATCAGTTGGGTAATCGGAAAATTGTGGCTAGTTATGTCATGATACGAGAAATGATTACCTCATTAATCTTCAATCAATCATAGTTAAGTTAGTTTGTTTCGGTGCGAGAAATGTTTGAGAATGTTACTATATGCTAATGTGATAAGAGTAATTTCATAAACTTCTACGCTCCGAACGATAAAAACACGAATAAAATAAAAATGCTTGTTTTAAAAGTAATTAGATTTTTTTTCAAAATTGTCAAGGAATCTGGGACATTGTTTTTTTATTTTATGAATTTGATTAAAGATAATGTATTGAGTACTTATTTTCAGGAAGGAGAAGTATCTGAAAAATGAATTATACTAATTAGAAAACTGTTTATTCTTTGAAAAACTAGTTGATCATTATTATGTTTTTAAAAGAAAAATGGACTTAAAAAAACAAAATCAACTTTGTACCACATAACAGCTTACCACTGATTCTATTACGGATTATTTCTCACTTTTCTTGTGTTTAGTTGTCACTTATCTGTGACTCTCCTTCCCTCCTGGCGTTCTGTTACAATTTTGAAACTTACAAATTTTTAACTATCTCTCTTTCTTTCTTTTCCACTGAAAACATTTCAAACTTCACACAACAGTTTCGTTCATTCAAAACGGTGTATACAGCCAGTGAAATCCTTTATTTTTTTTATCAACATCTAAGATCTCTATGCTAAGATCTAAGGTTTAGGTTTATCTGTGTCTGGTAGAGGCCGTTTAAATATTGCGTAAGCACTTAAAAGGGATGTTTACCAGTTGTTTATTTTTGCTGACAAGGGGGATATGAATAAATGATACTTACATAAGGAATCACTTTATTTTTGAAAATCATTAGTAACTTAAAAAACGTTGTAAAATCTTTTTGAAAAAGTTGAATTTGGTATGAGAAAATTAAACTTGAAAAAAAATTTATATGATCTGAGGACTAGAATTTTGACAGCCCAAGCAAAACAAAACCAATATATTTGACGATTTTTATTTAAAATAATATGGAATTATAGAATAAAGGTTTTGTACAAAAAGAATTGAACGGTGAGGGGTTTGCAATTGGCTAAGAGGAGGGGGGGGATTGTGATTTGCTTATTTTTGCTGACAAAGATGCCAAAAATGACCAAAAACAGGCTTATGTAATATTTGAACAACCTCTTATATTAAAATTTTCGTATTTAAATTTATGGAATTCAGAAAACAATAAACTACTAATCTAAGAATCCTTTTATGTGAGTAATATGTTTAGAAAAGCGTTGTAAAACAACAATTGACCGCAAAATCTACTATATACTTTGAATAGATCATAAAAAGTTTAGTATTTTTTTAAAAGTACATTTTCCTATAGTACAGGAAGTATAAAAACTTCACATGCAGAAAGTAACTCGACAAATTGGATGACTCTTTTAAATTTTACGTTTCTTGAACTAACTTAAAAATGCAATAATATTCTATGGTAAGAGATGTTTTCAGACAAACCCCTGGACTAAGAAATCATACAAGGATTTGTGGGAAGGTACATTGACATTTTTGAAAGTGTTCTTATTTTTAAAGCTTTTTTCTACAATAGATACACTCTATAAAAACCTGTGGGTTTAACAACGAAATCCTGTCAGCTA